>JASDQU010436042.1:7732-19450 GCA_032191745.1 Picea mariana
TATTCGGATGTAATAAAGTTCAATATTAATAAGGCCTTTCAATAAAATAGAATAAGTTGGATGTAAGAAGACCTAATAGAAGCTTTCTCTTCTAGAAGGATCTTCCTCTAGATGTTTCTCTTAATAGACATATTTAGTATAAATAAGGGTCGAGGGTATGAAAACCCTAGCTTGAAGATTATTGTAACAGAGCACTTCTTGATTGCAGGTTGCCCCCTCGAAGAGGCCTGTGAACATTGCTTTCTGAATCAAAGTGCTATTTCTATTGCTATTCTTATATCATTTCTGTGTTATTGTGAAGATTATGCTGGATATTTTACTGTTATTCTTCCATTTCTAGCATTTTATTTATGTTCTGCATATTTTATATATCTGGTATCTTGCACTTGCCTCTTATTTATACTCTCCAAGTAGCTTCCTTAAAAACATCTTCTGCGTCACTTGGCCCCACTTTCCTTATTTTAGGGTTAACCCACTTCTAATTTCTCCATTAAATTTATTATTGAAACAATGTATTTTGTATTCACTTTGAATTATAATACACTCATTACTTCACTTTATTATTTACCTTTTAAAATCTCTTAAACCACTTTGACTACTTTGACCTTTTGGGGCTTCTAAATGACATATGAGGGTCCTCCAACTTCGTAAGGCCATAACTCTCAAACCATGAGGAGTTATGTGATGTTCCACATACCACCAGAAATTGAATGACATGTACTATCCATATAGAATAGTATTATCTAAAATTATATCATAACTCATACCGTTATCCATCAAACAAACTTGGGTCCATTACCCAAACTTGGGGTCTCTAACTTCTCATGGCCATAACTCTCTAACCGTGAGGAGTTATGTGATGTTCCACATACCACCGGAAATGGAATGACAAGCACTATCCATATAGGATATAATTATTCCATAATTAAGCATGGGTTCTCTTACTTTGCAAAGCATCTTCCCGTGAGGGATTTCACCATAAGGGGACCACTTTGGAGTTCATCCATCTTTACTTCTTATCAACCATGACAAGACAATAATGAGTCATATTTACATCAAACAATCTTGGGTCCATTACCCAAACCTTTGTACTGCGAGGCTTTCTTCAAGGGTTGACATCAATGACAACCAACCTTAATCAACATTCAATACCTCCAATAAGCTTTCATAATCCTCATCCTTCCATATATTTTAGTGGTTTTCTATCTATATCATATTCTTGTAATTTGGTCAACCAATTGGCCCATCTTCCTTATATAAGTTGTTGAGACAAAATCATCTTGATAGGATGATATGGTACGTATGTGATCAGATGAGATGTCATAATGTAATTTATGAAGTAGGATATTTCCTTGACCAAGGCAAATGCTTGGTTTTCCATGAAAGAGTAGTTCAATTCATTATATTGCAAGCACATACTCATAAAGTAAATAGGGTGATCTTCTTTAAAATTTGTCTTCTTAGTTAGTATTGCAGCAATAGTTTCTTCTAAGGAAAAAGAGTATACAATGAAATCTTTCTCAAAATCAAGACCAATGAGGACTGGATCTATGGATATTTCCAACTTTATGTCAAAGAAAGCTTTATGAGATTCTTCAGACCATTCAAAGACTTTATCCATTTTTAGAAGATTGTTAATTGGTTTGACAATGGTAGCATAATCAAGAACAAATATTCAGACAACATTTATTTTCCCAAAGAATGATTCAAATTCTGTATGGCTGGTAGGAGGCTTCAATTATTCAATGGTTCTAATCATTTCCAGTTTTATATAAATTCTATGTTTACTTACAATGTCCCATCAATTTTCCTTCCGATACTGCAAACAAACATTTATTTGGATTAAGAGATATGCCGTATAGTGTACATCATTCATAAACTTTTCCAAGATGTAAGAAATGTTGTTCCATCGGTTTTGAATAGACTGTTAAATCATCTTGATAATCTACCATGATTTTTCCTATCATCTCCTTGAATGCATGATCCATTTTTCTTTGAAATGTTTCTTCAACATTCATCAATCCAAATAACATTCGAATGTAAGTATATGTTCCCCATGGTGTTGTACAAGTTGTTTTATGCCTGTCTTCATCTACTACCAGTAATTGATTGTACACCGAAAATACATCTATCATGGACATTACTATTGAACAAGTGACTTTTTGTAACAACATTTCCATGTTTTTCATAGTATAATTATCTTTAAGAGAAGCTTTATTAAGATATCAAAAATCGACTCATAATCGAATTTATCCTTTATTTTTCCTTACTACCACTAGATTTAAGATCCAATCAGAATGTGTAACTAGAAAATTTATTCTTTCCCTGTCCATATTTTCAAGATCCAATTTAACCAATGGTTTGAGTTTAAGATTAATTATCCTTGGCTTATGTCTCACCGGCTTGGTTTCTTCCTTCAGAGGTATGACATGTTGGATCATACTTTTATCATACTCTTTGAGATCATCATACGTCCATGAAAAAAAAACATAAATTCTCTAAAGAGTTGGATACACTGGTTAAGTTAATCCTACGTACAAGTACTACCCAAATTCAAAAAAATTGAGTTATTCGGGTTCCTAATATTTACTTTTTGAGTTTCTTGAACCCTTCTAAGTGACAACTCTTATCTAGGATTTCCTTTCATGATTTGCTCATCTCAAGTAAACAGTGAATCTAAGAGAACATGATCCTTTAAATCACTTGCATGATTAAAATATTTGGAATTTGGATTTTTTTTTAGGTTCTTCATCATCATCATTTTGGATTATAAGAAATTAAAAAGAACGCTATTAATTTAAGAAAACAAATAGCCAAAAATCTTGGTCATCTTAGACATATGGAAAAAACATCACCTTGATCTGGAATGAGTCATTTGATGTTTCTGGATTGAAACTGAAGCTAATACTGGAAATGAATCAACCCTTTGATCTTTTTTTTTCTTTTAATGAAGGATATGTTAAAAGTGTTGGATTACTGAGAGGGGGGGTGAATTAGTAATAGCGTAATTATAATATTTTTTCTCCAGATAATTCAAGTGTTATATCAATGTAGAATTATTACCCAATAACAAGCAACAGGAAATGAACAATCACACACATACACAGTACACAAGTGTTTTACGTGGAAACCCAAATCGGGAGAAAAACACATAATGTTTTTTTATTATATGTCTTTAATAATTACATTCATTGGAAGCACCAACTTCCTTTGTTTTCCAACTACAACTGGAAGGAGGCTCCAACCCCTTAGTTTTTCAGGCTACAACCCGAGGGAAGATCCAACACCCCAATTCTCTGATTACAACCAGAAGGAGGCTACAACCCCCTGTGTTCTCCGGCTACAACCAGAAGGTGGCTACAACCACCTGTCCTTGCCCCGTCCAACTTCCCTAAAGTATAAGTTGAATGATGGAACCATTGTCAACCTGTCACTGTGAGATATATTGTTCTACAACTGTATCAACCTGTACCACTGACCTGTATCCAATCTGTACAACTGCCCTTTAATCAAATTGTACCTAAATTGAACATGTATCTACAAAAGTATAATAGATACATGACCTGTAGTGCTACAACCCATGTATGTACACGCCCTATATGTTATGCAGCCTGCGTATGTAGACTACCAAACTGTATGTAGCCTTCGTATGCCTTCTGAAAACTAGGGTTTCCTTTTTCTTTGAAAACTTTTGATCCTCTGTAACTTCTTTCACATAGATCTGTAACCTTTCATTGTATCCATACTGTAACTATACCATGTGCATGCATCCTCATATATAACCTTTACTCAAGGAAAGTATGTCTCTCTCTAGTCATGTGTCATATAGGTATGCGTAATAATTAACAAGTATAATATCCCTCACATGATCTTAGTCATCAACCCCTTTCTTATATTCAGTCTCTCAATACAACAACTACTACACAAATACAAGCTCTCAACCATGTACCATAAAAACCCTTAGCCATATGCCAAGAAATACAAGATGTGCCTCACAAGAAGTATCAATGATCAATATACCATCATTGTATTTCTATAGAACTGACTTATGAAGAAGATCCTATGAAGCCACTAGTCTCTCTAGGGAGAATCCTCAAATCTCCATTGCCATTCCTCATGCATACATCAAAATCCAACTATTCATAGAAATATGACATACCTTTTGAACCAATGGATGGATCTGATGTATTTGAGCACTTTAGACCTTCCTGGGAGCTTGATCTTAGAATCTAGAACCTTTGCATCTTCATCTCTTCAAGTTTCCATGGATTTACCAACATGTACGCACTTGTACACTGACATCCCACATATAACTCAGCATGTACGCAGCTTGTACACAGACAACTCACATATAACTTAGCATGTATGCAACTTGTACATAGACAACCCATGTACACCTCAAAAAATAGGGTTTTTCTGTAATAACGATAATTTCTCCATCAACCCTTCATGCTACCTCAGACGTTCGCCACTTCAGATGTATCCACAAGTATTTACAAGAATATTTATACAAGAAAATAGATATACAATATGTACAAGTGTGTGTATAATGAGTGAGATTTGTCTCTTATTTATATCTTCATGTAGCCTTATACTTTCCTTATTTTAGGGCTTCTTCATTTAAAATAATTTCTTTTGCAAAGCACTTTGACCCTTGGGGGCCTCTACAAGACTTATGAGGGGTTCTCCAACTTCAAATGGTCATAACTCTCTAACTATGAGGAGTTATGTGACATTCCACATACCACCGAAAATGGCATGACAAGCACTATCCATATAGGATAGTTTCACTGAAAATTCACTATCATTCATCTCATTATTCCTCAAATAATCATGGGTTCTCTCACTCTGCAAAGCGTCTTCCCATGAGGGATTTCACCATAAGGGGACCACTTTGGAGTTCATCCATTTTTACTTCTTATCAACCATGACAAGACAATAATGAGTCATCTTTACATCAAACAAACTTGGGTCCATTACCCAAACCGTGTGCTACGGGTATTTCTTCAAGGGTTGATATCAATGACAACAAACTTTAATCAACAATCTCCCCCTTTGGCATTTATGGCAACACTCTGATGCAATACTGAAATCATATCATTCATGCTCCCCCTGGAACCATGCCTCTGTCCTTTTCATATGATAAATATGATCCCCCTAGAACCATGCCTCTATCCTCTACCTCTATCCTCTGTATCTAATAAATCTCTCCCCCTTTGTCATCAATGGCAAAGGTATCATTCCATCCGAGGTTTCTCCCCCTGACTGAATTGTCCTCTTATGGTGCTTCCTCGTGTAAATCTAAGACATATTAAATAAGCATTCAAAAAGAATTCATTTTGGAGTAGAAATAATTCCAATTCTCTGGAGAAGATATTCAAAGGATTCTCGTGGAAGTCGTTTTGTGAAGATGTATGCCACTTGTTCTTTTGTGCCCACATACTCAACTCTGATTTTCTTTTCTGCAACCTTCTCCCGTAGAAAGTGATACTTGATTGGAATGTTCTTCGTCTTGGACTGCATCATCGGGTTCTTAGAGATAGTGATGGTGCTTGTATTATCACAATAGATTGGAATGGGCTCATCATAATCAACCTGTATATCTGTCAAATTTTGTTTCATTCAAATAACCTGTGTACAACATGATGTTGTTGTAATATACTCTACCTCGGCTGTAGATAAAGATATTGATGATTGTTTCTTGCTTAGCCATGATACTAAACACTCACCCAAGTAGAACGTTGTTCCACGGGTGCTTCATCGGTCATCAATACAACCTGCCCAATCTGCATCTGTGTAGGAAATAAGTGATAGATCCTTTCCTTTTGGATATTGTAATCCAAACTCTTTTGTTCCTTTGAGATATCTGAAAATCCTCTTTACTACTAACACATGTGACTCCTTTGGTGCTGTTTGAAATCGTGCCACCTGTCCAACTGCCTGCATTACATCTATTCTGGATGTTGTCACATATAGTAGGCTACCAATCATTGACCTATATTGCCTCTGATCTGTAGACTTCGAATCATCATCTTTTCTCAACTTGCAATTGGTTTGCATTGGAGTGATAACTAGTTTGCAATATTCCATTATTAACCTCTTTAGCATTTATCTGATGTATTTGGTTTGAGAAATAAATATTCCTTGGTTGATTTGATGTATCTGAAGTCCCAAAAAGAAGGATATTTATCCAAGTAAAGACATTTCAAATTCATTCTGCATATCTTTTGCAAATTTCTGGCTTAACCTGTCATCATCACTACCAAAAATAATATCATCAACATAAACTTCAATTAATAAAATATTACCTTGACTTACCTTGATGTAGAAGTTTCTTTCTGCACTTCCTTTTATGAACCCTTCCTGCTGTAGATACTTATCTAGTCTAGAGTGCCATGCTCTAGGAGTCTGTTTTACACCATACAAGGCCTTCTTTAATTTACACACATAATCTGCGTTCTTTGACAACTGAAATCCTTCTGGTTGTTCAATGTAGACTTATTCTTCAAGTTCCCCATTCAGAAAAGATGGTTTTACGTCCATCTGATATACTTTAACATTTTTGGAGCATGCATAGGCTAAAAAAAAACAGATTGCTTCCATTCTAGCAACTAGGTCAAATGTCTCTTCAAATTCGATTCCTTCAATATGTGCATATCCTTTACATACCAATATAGATTTGTTCCTTGTAACTTGTCCATCTTCATTTAATTTATTCCTGAAAACCCATTTTGTGTCGACCACATTCTTATTCTTTGGTCTTGGAACCAATTCCCAAGTGTCATTTTTCTCTCTTTGTTCCAATTCTTCATCCATGGCCTTATTCCAAAATTCATCCTTGCTAGCTTCTTCAAAACAGCTTGGTTCAATTGTGGATAAGAGTGCCAAGTGTGTTTATTCTGGTGAATGGATTTTTCTTCTAGTCTCAACACCTGCATCTTTGTTTCCAATAATCTGATTTGAAGGATGATTCTTCTATACTCGTTTTCTAGGTGTCTTTGGAGATACTTGTTGAACTTGTTCTTATGTTTCTGTCAGATTCTCTTCATCTTCCTCTTCTACTTCATCTTCTACTTCTTCTTCGAAAAGTTGTTCCATTGATTTGTTTCCTTCTTCCTTTGATTCTGGTCTCCCTGTTTCATCAATTGTTACATTGATGATTTCCACAACTTTGTTCAATATTAGATTGTAACACTTGTATGCATTCCTTGTACTTGAGTAACCAACAAGTACTCCTTTGTCCACACAAGAGTCAAACTTTCCCATTCTGCCATCTTCTCTTTTGATGTAGCATTTGCTTCCAAAAACTCTGAAGTTCTTCGCATTTGTTTGTCTTCCTTTCCATAGCTCGTCGGGATTTTTACCAGTGTTGTTTCTGAGCATTACTCTATTTTGAATATGAACTGTTGTATGCACTACCTGTGTCCAAAATATATATGTCAATTTGGAATCCATTAGCATTGTTCGAGCCATTTCTTGAACTGTCTTGTTCTTTCTTTCAACAACTCCATTCCGTTGAGGTGTCCTAGCAACGGAGAATTGCCTTTTTATTCCATGACTACTGCAGTAGTCCATAAATTCCTTTGAAGTGAAATCTCTTCCATTATCATATCTCAATAATTTGATTCTTGAATCCATCTCATTTTCAACCATTTCCTTGTAGATCTTGAAGTTTTCAAAAGCTTCTGACTTGTTCTTGAGAAAGAAAATTGTAGTCATTCTTTTATAATCATCAACTAATAACATAAAGTGTCTCTCACCTTTTAAGCCATTTGTTGTAGTTGGTCCAACTAGATCAATATGCACAATTTCAAGTGGTCTTGTTATTGAATACTCCTTTGATTTGAAACTAGTCTTTGTTTGTTTTCCTTGTTGGAAATGCTTGCATAAAGTGTTGGTTGGTTTTGTGATCTGGAGAATTTCTCTGACTGCTTCTCTTTTTTTGACTTTGACAAGGTTATCAAAATGCATGTGACCCATTCTTCTGTGCCATAGCCAAATTTCATATTCCTTTCCTAGACAACACTTTTCATTTCCAATTTCACTTAACACATATATGTTGTTTTGAGTTCTAGCAGCTGTACCGACCAATTTCCCTGAACCTTCTCTTCTTATCTCACACTTTTGTGAATAAAAAGTAACTTTATGAACTTGGTCACACATTTGACTCACACTTAGAAGATTATGTTTCATATCTTCTACCAGTAGAAAATTTTGTGGCTTTTCATTCTTGTTTCCAATTCAAACTGTGCCTTCTCCAATGATTTTGGATGAATTATCATTTCCGAAGGAAACTGATCCATTTCTTTCCTTTTGCAATGTAAGAAATTTGTCTCTATCACCTGTCATGTGTTTTGAAAAGCCACTGTCAACATACCAACTATGTTTCTTTTTCTTAGATTGTAGAGCGACTGTGCATTTTTCATTACTATACTGATCTTGCTTTCTTATCCACGTCGTTTTCTGATTTTCTTATCTGTGACTATTATTATTATGTTGACGTTCTTTAGGAGGGACTGTCATTCTGCAATCTTTGGCGACATATCCAAAATTGTTACATTTGTAACATTCCACTTCAGTTCTCAAAGATTAAAACCTATTGTAAATTCTTCTTTGTGTTTCACTAGGTCTTCTTGAATAACCCCTTTGTGTATGACTCTCAAAGTTGTTATTGTTCCTATTGTTAGCTCTACAATTCACAACTTTATGTCCAAAATTATTACATGCATAACATAAACCAAAAAATATAGTTTGATACCTGGGAGTTGAAGATCTTCTAAAAGGAGGTGATATTATGAATCCTTCTTCTTCTTGAGGCCTATCTGTCTGTTGTTGATTNTCTTCTACCAGTAGAACATTTTGTGGCTTTTCATTCTTGTTCCCAATTCAGACTGTGCCTTCTCCAATGATTTTGGATGAATTATCATTTCCGAAGGAGACTGATCCATTTCTTTCCTTTCGCAATGTAAGAAATTTGTCTCTATCACCTGTCATGTGTTTTGAACACCCACTGTCAACATACCAACTGTGTTTCTTTTTCTTAGATTGTAGAGCGACTGTGCATTTTTCATTGCTATACTGATCTTGCTTTCTTATCCACGTCGTTTTTTGATTTTCTTGTCTGTGACTATTGTTATTATGTTGACGTTCTTTAGTAGGGACTGTCATTCTACAATCTTTGGCCACGTGTCCAAAATTGTTACATTTGTAACATTCCACTTCAGTTCTCAAAGATTAAAACCTGTTGTAAATTCTTCTTTGTGTTTCACTAGGTCTTCTTGAATAAAACCTTTGTGTATGACTCTCAAAGTTGTTATTGTTCCTATTGTTAGCTCTACAATTCACAGCTTTATGTCCAAAATTATTACATGCACAACATAAGCCAAAAAATATAGTTTGATACTTGGGAGTTGAAGATCTTCTGAAAGGAGGTGATCTTATGAATCCTTCTTCTTCTTGAGGCCTATTTGTCTGTTGTTGATTCTGAAATCTAAATCTTCTCGGTGGAGGAGTGTCCCTGTAATCTTCCTTGTATATCTTCCTATCCCCTTTGATTGTTTCTGCATAGATTTTGGGATTTGTTTCTTGCTCTGTTGTTTTGGAGATTGATCCCTTTTATGTCTGATTATATCCAAGTCCACACTTGTCAAGATGAGATTTTTTACTGTTAATAATGTCATCAAGAACTTTTGAGATAATCTGCATATTTTTCTTTTGAATAACCTTTCTTGGTGTGAAAATCTCTGCTTCCAAGTTTCCAATGATCTTGTCCTTTTCTTCTAGTTGTTCTTTGAGTGCTTCTTTAATTCTTTTATCTTCTTCTATTTGAACTTTCAATTTTGTGATCATTTGTTCTAGTTCTCTAGTGTCCTTTTTCTTGTCTAGTTCTGCTTGTAGTTTCTTTTTTTTCTTCTTTACTCTTCTGATAACTTCTATGGCACACATTAATCCTTCTCGATAGTCAACTTTTGCCTCTTCAATTTTGTCTTCGACTTCTTCATATCCTTCTTCGTCTTCTTGATATTCTTCTTCAGAGTCTTCTTTGTCAGAATCTTTACTGCCATGAATAGAACTCTTCCTGTCTCACTTTCACTGATTTCATCTTCATCTTATGATGATACGTCTTCTTTGATGCATAAGATTTTCTTGAAATCTTTCTTTGTAGTTCTTTTGCCTTTATATGTGTGTTTTCCTTTTGAGTAACCTTCATCATTTCGCTTTTTCCTATGAGGACATTTGTTATAAAAATTACCAATACCATCACAATTAAAACAAATTAAATGAAGCTTACCTCTATACCTTCCATTAGTTCCCTTGTTCAGTATTTTGACAAAGCTGGCCACTTCTTCATCATCTTCTGAGACGACGTTGCTGCTGCTATATTCTTCTTTTTCCTTATTCTTTTGCTTTGATCTTTTGGATTCTTTGAAGGCTTCTTCTTTTACTTATGGATTTTCCTATTCAGTTTTCATTTCAGATGTTATGAATATTCCATGTAGTTCGCCCATGCTTATTGAGTTTAGATCCGATCTTTCTTCTAGTGTTGATATCTTAGGGTTGAATCTCATAGGAAGAGATCTTAGTACCTTTTGAACAACTACAAATTCTTCGATTTCTTCTCCCAATCTTATGATTGCATTCACTGTTTCATTGACTCGTAAGAAGTAGGCTGCAATATTCTCATCTTCCTTCATTTTTAGTTGTTCGAACTAACCTATGTAAGTTTGAAGCTTTGTTGCTTTTACTTTTGTATCTCCTTCATAAATATTCGAAGCTTGTCCTAAATCTATTTAGCGGATTTACAATGTGAAACTTTGGTGAATACTGTATCACTGAGACCATTCAAAAGTGCATTTGTAGCTTTGGAATTATTCTCACCAAGTTTCATTGTTTTGTCATTTGTTGGTGGAACTGCTAGTGCTGTGTATCCATCTACAATTGATTGTCAAACTTGAAATCGTTGTGCTTATATATATGTCTTCATCCTTATGCTCCAAAAAGCATACTTCTATCCATCAAACTATGGTACTCGATTTTTATACAAGTTGGTACTTTCCATGATCTACCTTTCAGTGGTTAAACTGATTTATGAAGGAACCTTCTCTGATACCAATTGTTGGATAACTGAGAGCGGGGGTGAATCAGTAATAGTGTAATTATAATCCTTTTTCTCCAAATAATCCAAATGTTATATCAATGTAGAATTATTATCCAATAATGAGAAATAGGAAATGAACAATCACACACATACACAGTACACCAGTGTTTTACATGGAAACCCAAATCGGCAGAAAAAAATGGAATGATTTTTCTTATATGTCTTGAAGAATTACATTCATTGGAAGCACCAACTTCCTTTGTTTTCCAACTTCAACTGGAAGGAGGATCCAACCCCCTAGTTTCTCAAGCTACAACTTGACGAAATCTCTAACTACCCAATTCTCTAGCTACAACCAGAAGGAGGCTGCAGCCCCCTATGTTCTGCGGCTACAACCGGAAGGTGGCTACAACCACCTTTCCTTGCCCCGTCCAACCACCCATAAGTATAAGTAGAATGATGGAACCACTATCAACTTGTGACAATGAGATATATTGTTGTACAACTGTATCAACTTGTACCATTGACCTGTATCCAATCTATACAACTTCCCTGTAATCAAACTGTACCTGAACTGGACATGTATCTACAAAAATACAATAGATACGCCACCTGTAGTA
>JASDQU010436042.1:20475-32894 GCA_032191745.1 Picea mariana
ATTTGTTGGTGGAACTGTTAGTGCTTGTATCCATCTACAATTGATTGTCAAACTTGAAATCCTTGTGCTTATATATATGTCTTCATCCTTATGCTCCAAAAAGCATACTTCTATCCATCAAACTGTGGTATTCAATTTTCATACAAGTTGGTACTTTCCATGATCTATCTTTCAGTGGTTAAACTGATTTCTGAAGGAACCCTCTCTGATACCAATTGTTGGATAACTGAGAGAGGGGGTGAATCAGCAATAGCATAATTATAATCCTTTTTCTCCAAATAATCCAAATGTTATATCAATGTAGAATTATTATCCAATAATGAGAAATAGGAAATGAACAATCACACACATACACAGTACACCAGTGTTTTACGTGGAAACCCAAATCGGGAGAAAACCACGGAATGATTTTTCTTATATGTCTTGAATAATTACATTCATTGGAAGCACCAACTTCCTTTGTTTTCCAACTTCAATTGGAAGGAGGCTCCAACCCCCCTAGTTTCTCAAGCTACAACTTGAGGGAAGCTCCAACTACCCAATTCCCTGGCTACAACCAGAAGGAGGCTACAACCCCCTACGTTCTGTGGCTACAACCACTTTTCCTTGCCCCATCCAACCACTCATAAGTATAAGTAGAATGATGGAACCACTATCAAATTGTGACTGTGATATATATTGTTGTACAACTGTATCAACCTGTACCGTTGACCTATATCCAATCTGTACAACTTCCCTGTAATCAAACTGTACCTAAACTGAACATGTATCTACAAAAATACAATAGATACGCCACCTGTAGTACTGTAGCTTGTGTATGTACGCACCCTATATGTTATGTAGTCCTTGTATGTATGCTACGAAACTGTTATGCAGCCTGTGTATGCCTTCTGAAAACTAGGGTTTCCTTTTTCCTGAAAACTTCTGATCTTCTGTAACTTCTTTCACATAGATCTGTAACCTGTCACTGTATCCAGACTGTAACTGTACCTTATGCATGCATCCTCATATATAACCTTTACTCAAGGCGAGTATGTCTCTCTCTAGTCATGTGTCATATAGGTATGTGTAATCATGAACAAGTATAATATCCCTCACATGATCTTAGTCATCAACCCCTTCTGATATTCAGTCTCTCAGTACATCAACTACTACACAAATACAAGCTCCCAACCATGTACCATAAAAACCCTTAGCCATATGACAAAAAATACAAGATGTGCCTCACAAGAAGTATCAATGATGAATATACCATCACTGTATTTCTATAGATCTGACTTATGCAGAAGATCCCATGAAGCCACTAGTCTCTCTAGGGAGAATCCTCAAATCTCCATTGTCACTCCTCATGCATACATCAAAATCCAACTATTCATAGAAATAAGACATACCTTTTGAACCAATGGATGGATCTGATGTATCTAAGCACTTTAGACCTTCCTGGGAGCTTGATCTTAGAATCTAGAACATCTGCATCTTCATCTCTTCAAGTTTCCATGGATTTACCAACATGTATGCACCTTGTACACAGATAGCCCGCGTATAACTCAGTATGTACATAGCTTGTACACAGATAGCCCGTGTATAACTCAGTATGTATGTAGCTTGTACACAGACAACCTGCATACACCTCATAAAATAGGCTTTTGCTGTAATTTCGAGAATTTCACCATCAAACCTTCGTGCTACCTCAAACATTCACCACTTCAGATGTATCCATAAGTATTTACAAGAATCTTTACACAAGAAAATAGATATACAATATGTACACGTGTGTGTATAATGAGTGAGCTTTGCCTCTTATTTATATCTTCATGTAGCCTTATACTTTCCTTATTTTAGGGCTTCTTCATTTAAAATAATTTCTTTTGCAAAGCACTTTGATCCTTGGGGGATTCTATAAGACTTATGAGGGGTTCTCCAACTTCAAATGGTCATAAAACTCTAACCGTGAGGAGTTATGTGACATTCCACATACCACCAGAAATGAAATGACAAGAACTATCCATCTAGGATAGTTTCACTGACAAATTCATTGTCTTTCATCTCATTATTCCTAAAATAAGCATGGTTTGTCTCACTCCACAAAGCGTCTTCTCGTGAGGGCTTTCACCATAAGGGGACCACTTTGGAGTTCATCCATTTTTACTTCTTATCAACCATGACAAGACAATAATGAGTCATATTTACATCAAACAAACTTGGGTCAATTACCCAAACCTTGTGCTACGGGGATTTCTTCAAGGGTTGACATCAATGAAAACCAACCTTAATCAACAAAAAGAGTTGAATGTTTGTATGTGGTCCCAAACTCAATGAGCATAAGCCTTGAACTTTTCTTCTTGGTATTATATCTTTTCATGACCTGATTGATGACTAATTTTGAATCCCCCATGACTACAAAATTATTAATCACCATCTAATCGAAAAGATTTAATCCTTGGATTAAAGCTTCATATTTTACCTCATTATTTGTACATTCAAATTGTAATAAAAATTCATGGTGATGCAATCCCCCCTGTGGGTTTTTAAAACCACAACTACTCTAACTCCAGCTGTCAAGGAAGCTCCATCAAATAAAATTTTCCAAAATCCTTGGAATGAGGCTTGATCATTATATTCAATATTGATATCATCCTCACACAAAATGGTATATTAATTACCATGAACAACATAAATGTAATCCACCATTGCTTCCATTTCTTTCTTTTTGGATAAAAGAGAATTTTTATTTTCATAAGGTACCCTCTTGAATCTTGTAGGTAAGTCCACCATTTTTATTTTCATAAGGTACCCTCTTACCTATAAATGCGGTAGACTTACCTACAACACCATATCTTGTAGGTAATTCTACCACAATTATAGTAAAAATTGTTGTGACATAAGGTGTAGAGCTTAGCCATGCACATAAATCTTTGATTTCTCCATATGCCGAGACCTTTATATTATCAATTGCATATAAGATTTCTCATTTTTCATAATACTTAGTGCATTCCAAACCAAAATCTTTCATTATGGAAAGAGGCATGATATTATTTATAGCACCACTATCTACCATGCAATTGTGTAATATCAATTCATGTGTCTCCAATGATATATAAAAGGAAGGGATTTTTCCTATCATTCTCGCAAAAGGAAAAGAACATTGTTGTTGATTGTTGATGACTTCCACCTCTACTCTTGTATCAAGCCTGTCTTATTTTTCCAATACTTTGAGTAAAATTTTATTTTTTGGGGGAATCTTCACCACTTCTAAAAATGGAAGGGTGACCTGTAATTTTGTTGAGTCATCAATAATATTATAAGTCATCTTGGAAGAACATCCACTTTCATTACTCTTTTGAGAATTTTCCCCCACATTATTTTCAGGGATGGAAGGGCCCCCTTTAGATCCTTTTTCCTTTCCAATTTGTGAAGGAACATGATTTCTTCCTTGAAACTTATTCAATTGAGCCCTTGTTTAAACCGCCTCATTGTCTTGTCACTTGTTTAAAAATTCCTCTGCTTCATTTACCAATTCTCCTTCTAAAATTTTGTTTGCATCATCATCCATATCCATGGATTCAAGAATCCCAATAGGTGCCTCATTATTGATCTTTGGAAGATCCAAGAGTGGATTTTCATCTTTACGAATTTCATCATTTAGGTCATCTATTACAACAATATTGGGGTTTTGAAATTGGGGAGATCTAGTGTTACGAGGGTAAACCACAACAGACATGTATGACTGCAGAAATAAACCCAATTCCATTATATGCTATATAAACTAATGTGAAAGATAAGAAAGAGGCCTACCTCGATCCAACGTTCGATGATGTTCCACCGTTGAGCACTTCGACCCAAAGATTTATTCCTGCAACAAGTTCTCAACAAACAACAATAGCAAGTAAATGGTGATAGTATAAAGGGGTTAGCACATTAGATAACATAATCCATTAATAAACATTACAAACATCCCCATGGATAATAATCATGTATTTGCATGATACCAATAGGACGGGAAAGGAGTATTTCTATTAATAATTGATCAGCAGAAGTGACAACATTACAGACTTCTGTGTCAACACGGTTCAAAACCAAGGAACCAAGTTCCTTCCAACTGGGCCTCCACCACTTCAATACTCCACCAAAGGAAAGATCATAAGGGAGACACAATTAGGTTCTCTCAACAGTAGGGAAAGAGCTTGGGGGTTGAAAACTATGTTCAGACTTGAGGGACAAAGGGATGCAGACTCAATATGAAGTAATTTCTACATAGTAACTTTTCTCTCAAAGTTGAATTATTTATCCTCTTTTCCATAGCTAGAAATTGTGATTTTATAGTCTTCAAAATGCAACTGAAGGGCCGAGTCAGAATGTTTCCAATATGTGGAAGGCCAAGGCTCAGAGATCTCCTATCATGACATGGAAACCCGACTCCATTTTTTTATTTTCTGGCACAAATCCTGATGTACGTGGGTTGTAGTGGAGCAACCTGCATATACGCATGTTGTATAGCAGATAGGGCGTGTATATGTGGAAAAATGTGTATTTTTGGCTCTGGATTCATCAAAAAGGGATGACAAGTCTGCATAGGGAAATGGAAAAAGGCCCTCTGTGCAAGATAGAAATGGTGGGGAAAATCTTGCTATAACAGATGCCCCCTAATGTGTGAGATCAGAGGAGTATCTGTGATGGCTGAAATACATTAGAAATAACCCAGGAGTGGACTGGTAGAGAACCAGCTAGACGAACTCGATTTCTCATTACATTATGTACTGACTTTGCATACATGGTTGCCAAGAATAAAATGCAGATCCATGTGGAAAATATACCAAATAAGTGTTCGTGGCCATGAATAGACAAATACAAATGCGGTTATATGTCAAAAGTTGTCATAGTCACGAACAAGGCCTAGTGAAACCAATCTCAAAATCAATCTGAAGATATATGTATACCATGGAGTACAATCGAATCTCCCATTATCACTGAAGTCGAATAGGTGTTGGTCCAATGAAAGGGAAGCAACAGCTCAGTAAAGTTGCAGCCACGTAGTGATGTCTTCAAGTCTTCTACATTATCTGCCAAGGGTGCAAGTCTACATCATGTGAATAAAGGAGTTGAGGTCGAACATAATGAGACATCGTTTGATTACCAGTCATTGAGGTATACCATTAACAAACACAAGACAACCTACCAATAATGAAATTAGGTATCAAGGCACTGAGTACATTCCTACAAGTGTGAATAAAGGAGTCGGTGTCGAAGACTTGAGAAATCCATTGATTAGGAGACATTGATGTATTCCCATCTGTCAATGGCGAGAGAGCCTGCCACTAATGACTACAAGCCTCAAGGTACTCATGGAAATCTAGGTCCCATATCTAGAATAAATGAGTTGAAGTTAATGGAAAGAGACCCGCTAAAAGGAGAGCATTAAGGAATCTCTCATCAGTCGGCACGAGGAACAAAGCAGGAGCTTCATGATTTGGTGGAGATCGGACAAAGAAAATGTTCACGAACCAACGACCCTGTGCATCTTTCGTGTGTACCAAATGCAAGCGGTATACAAAAAATACCCTCTGAATAGCATCCAATGATGAAAACTATTGACAAAGGCGAGGAAACCACTAATAAGGATAATTGCATCCAAGACATTGCACGAATCTCAAAGTGTGAATAGATTTCTTGCCATTGAACACAAGGGAAACCACCCAGTCAGCGACCAATGATGAAATGTCGATTGTTGGGTTCAAGGTGACCTACCGATGATGAAAGTAGGGTCAGGGTGCATGATAAGACCATAGTATCATGTGATTCTGAGAAAAACAGAGGGTATGACCAGCATAAAAAATCAATATTTATGAGGAGTGGATGACACAGGTTGATAGACTTCCTTTGAATAAGAGCATGAGACATATGGTGGACTACGGTAGCATAGACTCAATGATGTGACTATTAAATGTAGGAGGCATTAATAACGTTCTCTATAGGGACTGGAAGAGTAACCAGTCGGTAGAGAAAACTCTGTAACGAGATCAACTTCCTGAGGCCGTGCTAAACCCGAAATTATGATGACACAAGGAATCAATAATCTTGTGCTCTGTTCAAAGGCGACACGACTACTGCCAATTATAATATAGTACTCCCTTCTCGCCCATCTTGTTTTGTTTTTTCATAAAAAAAGAATGCTATGATACACAGGAAGACACGAGTGTCGCAAGTAAGAAAAACTAGTTCCAGCAGTGGAACGTACCTATGCTCAATGCAAGGAAATGCATGCGGGAGATGGACACTTGGGGTGATGTTTACTCCAGGGTATAGGGTGTCAAATGAGAAGGATATGAACAAGGCTCAACTTGGTTGAGGATGAAAAAAATGATTAGGCAATGGTTTATAATGCAAAGCGAGAACCGACTAAAGGCTCAATACTGCAAGCGAGGGCATGAGATGCAATCAACACTTAATGCCATAAAATCTCCTTTTTTATTTCTTGTAGTATACTTGGTGTGAAAAAGGGGTAAACTTGTGTCAAATAGACATCTTTTAAAATCCAATATACGAGTGTGAAAAAGACAAGTTCACTAAGCAATATTTTCTATTTTTGATAACGAGTCGGAAAAGAGCTTAACTAAGATTCATGACCTTTCAAATCCAATTTAACGAGTGTGAAAGGGACAAATCACTCGGCAATATTTTTATTTTTTAGATGAATCAGAAAAGAGCTTAACTAAGACTCTTTGTGTTGTTCTAATCAACATGTAAAGGAGGAGGGCAAGGCTCCCATCCCGGTCTTCTACGGAAATTCAATATCTTAAGGATAGCTGACAAAATCTTGGGAAAACTCAAATCTTTCCAATTCGAGGAGGAGAAAGTGCTAATGGAGGATACAGTCTCCGTGATGGTTCGAATAATGTATCTTAATGGAAAATACATAGGTGGGGGTATGGGATGCCCCATCAGGTCGTCCTAATCAAAGGGAACCTCGTCGGGACTTGGAGGGAGAGCATTCGGGGGAAGAATAAATCTCTCTCATTCAGAAGGGGAAGGATTTGGAATGTTGATGACATGACTGAAAGGTGCATCACTCTCTTCAGGGAGAGTAGGATTGACCAGATATTGCACTGGTGTGGCCACTTCTTCAATTATAGGTTGAAGAGGATGCATAGTAACAGGGGTAAGAGATGCTTCACCTTTGACAAAGGGGGTGAGGTCGGGAGAGGATTGCGTTAGTGGAACCACCGAGATGATCAAAGGAGAAGTGGTGTGAGGATAAACCACAGATGCCTCGGAATTTGAATGGCTCTTGGGTGAGCCCCACACTTCTGGTATCCCGATAGTAGCCAGGAACAAACGAGTAAGGTGACTTCCTTCACAAGTCTTGCAAAGAAATTTTGGCTTGCGTCTGAGACGTCTAGGCTTCTCGATGTGACTAGCAGGGGAAAGAGAGTCATCTCTTGTATGATGAATACAGGCTGGAGACATGACATTGCTATTATTTGGGGTAAAAATTATGGTGCCCCCAACATAATTGGCAGAGGTTGGGAGCAATGTTTTGACAGAATTTGTAGAAAAGGTGACCCATATCCGACGTGACTGGCAGAGGTTGGTGATGGAGAATCAGTATGACTGATAGTGACTAAGCTAGCGATATATTTCAAAATTTTATTCCAAGGTACGGGGAAAGATTGATTCTGAAAAATTGTAGGCCAGAAAGGATCCTGGTGTACCCCCTGTCCCTGCCCAAAAAAGTTGTGGCCAATGCCAAAATGGTCCAAAGAGGTTTGGACAGGTATCATCACTGAGGTTTGTGAAGAGATCGAGGTAGGATAAGAATTATTAGAGTGAGGATATATGTTTCCCCCTTGTGAAGGGGTCCCATAAAGAGGGTATCCCAAACCATAAAATTGATTCTCGCCATATGAAAGACCTGGGGGTACTTGAGGACCTATCATGGAAAAAGTGTTTGAAAGAACTGACATGGCAGACGAAAGATACATGGGTGGGGTGTAAGAAGTGGGATAGACACCCATATGAGTAATGGCTCTTAAAAGAGCATAGCTACTATCAGATCAATAAAGGCGAAGGTCCCAACCTCCCATGGCGACATGACTCATATCAAATGAAGAAGTGGGCATCAGAGCCATGGTGCCCCCGGATCCAATGTTAGGATTCATATATGTGGGCCAAGGAGAGGATTGCACAGCGGAAGGCATATCAATAGAAAAATGACTAGAGACCCAAGGTGTGGACTGAGTGTTGTAGTTTTTCATACCATTGTAAAAAGTGGAAGGGTCCATCCCCATGAAATGAGAACGCATCATGGGGTGGGTAGCAGTGAATGAGGGAGAAAAAGAAACTCCATTGTCCATGATGATGAAACCCAAAATAGACTCTGAAGGCCAACTAGTAGTCAAAGAGCATACCAAAAATTCAAACGTCCAATATGCATGCAAATGGGCTAAAGTGGCTGAGTGGCCTCCCTTGCTAAATAAGGTATGTCTCATCCAATAGGGACTTGAGACTCCCTAATAAAGTTTGGAGGTAACAGAATTAGTTATAGGGGCCCTCGTGGGCTTAACAACCAGTCAGTCAGATCCCCCTGGAGAAGTAATCCTCCATAAAAGTTGTGTGTTGTCTGACCCCTATCTAACCCAGGCTACAAGAAGAATAACCCCTGCAAGTAACCTATGAGATACCTAAGTCAAGCAACAATAAACCATTGTCTAACCGATGTAACGGCAAGCAGTCGTAAGTCTGAATCACCGCATGGGCAGGGTAGCAAAGCCCGAAACCTTGAAAGCACGTCCTCTCACAGAGGTATGGGTACTAGCAAGATCCCCAAATACGAATAAATCCACAGAAATATCTCTAACGCTAAGTGAGTATCCAGGGGTTATCCCTTCAACTAACTTTGTGCGACCTTGTGATTAACTCCGGTGTGAACGAAGCCTCCTGGTCTTACCAATTATACAATGGACTTCTCAACTCCCTGTCTCAGACACATATGTTGATTTAATTGCCTTGGAGAAGTTTACTCACAAAATCCTATTCTAAGGCACTAAATCCTAAACTAGTTTTTGCACCCTAAAAATAAAATCATGACTAATCAATTTTAGTTTAAAGCGTAAATTTTATTGGCCGTGATTACTCAAAGGGGTATGGAAGTGAATCTCTTGATGTTATGACTCTGCAAAAAGATAAATATGAATAGTGCAAAGTCTATCTTTAACTTTTCAATGAATGATATGCTAATAAAAACAATGCAATTTTCAATTTCAACTCTGCAATTCAGAAGTAAAATGCAATATTTCGCTAAATGCACTAAGCTAATGATAAAGGTTCAAAGACAAAAATGCTAACCAATGCAAAATGCCTACTTTTTTGTATTTTCAATATATTAAAGAGAACATGCATGGACTGAAAAGCAACCTGATATATAAATTCTACTATGTATAAACGAAATAACTCAAGCAGAATACCAAGCAGCCAAGCAAACAGCCTAGGGTTCAAGGAAAAATAAAAAATTGAAAACAATGAGAAATACTACGCCCATAAATTCAACTCCAAACAGGTTTCTTGTCAACCTAGAGAAGCTCAACAGGCACTACAAAGACATAAGAAGGCTTAGCAAACATCAAATCTCACCCAGCAGTCACTAAACCAAGAAAACAAGCAAGGGAAAGTGGTATACGTGATTGTTCAGGAGAACAGTGTGTATAAACACATCTTGCAGTGAAACAACATGCATGTATACGCGTCTGTCAAAACAAAAGGAGCGTACAGGCTTTAGAACAAGGCCAGGAAAGGGAAAAAACGTTGAAAACTCAGACTCAGAGTGAACAGAATCTGTCAAGCAGTGATACGACAAGAAACACAAAGGAAAAAGAGAAATGAAAGAAGAAAAAATACTTCAACCCTTAGAAGGAATATCTCTCCCTAGTGCAGTCACCGATTCTGTTATGAGGGAAAAAATCTATATGGCCAAGGGTAAACCACAAAAAACAAGTATGACTACAGAAATCAACTCAATTCCATTGTATTCTATATAAACTAATGTGAAAGATAAGAAAGAGGCCTACCTCGATCCAACATTCAATGATGTTCCACCATTGAGCACTTCGACCCAAAGCTTTATTCCTACAACAAGTTCTCAACAAACAAGCATAGCAAGTACATATTGATAGTATAAATGGGTTAGCACATTAGATAACATAATCCATTAATAAACATTACAAACATGCCCATGGATAATAATAATATATTTGGACGATACCAATAGGACGGGAAAGGAGTATTTCTATTAATAATTGATCAGCAGAAGTGACAACATTACAGACTTCTGTGTCGACACAGTTTGAAACCAAGGAACCAAGTTCCTTCCAACTAGGCCTCCACCACTTCAATCCTACACCAAAGGCAAGCCCATAAGAGAGAGACAATGAGGTTCTCTCAACAATAGGGAAAGAGATTAGGGGATGAACATTGTGTTCAGACTTGAGGGACAAAGAGATGCAGACTCAATATGAAGTAATTTCTCCATAGTACCTTTGCTCTCAAAGTTGAATTCTTTCTCCTCTTTTCCATAGCTTGGAATTGTTATTTTATAGTCTTCAAAATGAAACTAAAGGGACGAGTCAGAATGTTTCTAGTATGTGGAAGGCCAAGGATCAGAGATCTCCTATCGTGAAATGGAAACCCGACTCCATTTATTTTATTTTTTGGCACAAATCTCGATGTACATGGGTTGTAGTGGAGCAGCCTGCGTATACACATGTTGTATAGCAGATAGGGTGCATATATGTGGAAAAATGTGTATTTTTTTCTTTGGATTCATCAAAAAGGGATGACAAGTCTGCATGGGGAAATGGAAAAAGGCCCTCTGTGCAAGATAGCAATGGTGGGGAAAATCTTGCTATAACATCTAGGCCTAGGATTTTCAACATTCTGGTTTCTTTCTAGATGTTACCTAAATCCATTTGTGGGTGTTGCAATATTTCGATGCTATGGATGTGGTCTTTTTTCATAAACTCTCCTTAACATGATTATCTCATTCTGCATCTATCTAATAATTCTATTCAACTGTGCAATTTTTTCATCTTGCTTTACACGAGCATGTTTATTTTGGAGAGGAAAGGCTCAAGATTTTGGTGGTTGACCCTAAAATATCCCTCTTGCAACTGCTCTATCATCTACATTTCAGATTGGTGTAGATGTGCTCTGATATGAAACTGCAAGGGGCATCATTTTTCGCTGCACTCTTCCTAAAATAATATCAGGATCCACATTTATTTCCAACATATCTTCCTCCATTTCTTGTGCTTTCCTCATGGCCTCATTTAATGTAGTAATTTAGGCATATTTTATTGCATATTTTAAATTGGAACAAATTGCATTTTTGAAACATCTGAAAGTGATAGGGTCATTGGGACATTGGTATTCTGGTATTCTTTGCAAGGTTCTTAAAAATTAGAGATTAAAATATTGTATATTTTCTTATTTTTCCAAATGAATCTGAGTCAATTGAGTGAATAAAATATGATATGCGACATATTCTACATATCTACCCATAAATCCATACTCAATATCATAGAAACATGTGATCAAATTTTTGGTTAAAGAGAGATACCCTTCATAAGTTGGGCCCATTAGGGTTTGAATAAATACTTTTACCATGACATCATCATGTACAACACCATGTATATCATAGATTGTTAAAAAAGGATCCAAATGTTTATTAGGATTCATTATCCCATCACCATTGGATATTAGTAGTATCCCAAGTGGAAGATTTGGCAATTGATTTTGTTCACCTTGAAGAGACAAAGGACTTATCCATTGTCTATGTATATGGTTTCTTTTCCTATCATTATTTCTTCCACCTTCTTCTCATCTTTCTTCATTTCTTGGCTCATCATTTATTTCCTCATAGTATGTCATCCTTTATTGGTGTTCAAAAGATGGATAGAAGTCTAAAACATAGAGCTATTGGTTTGTTCATTTATATTTCTTCTACGCTTTTGTTAGGTACCAGATGTATTATAATAAGCATAAAATAGAAATATTGCAGCAAATAGAAATGAAACAACAAAATGTAGAGAACCACAACACCAAAAATGATACCTTTATTGATAGGAAGCAATGTTCACTTTCCTCTTCGAGGGGGAAACCTCCAACAGAGAAATCTCTATTATAATAATTCTCAAGACAATTCTTTCTCATTTCTCCTACTCTTATTTATACTAATTTTATCTTCTAAAGGACATTATAGAGGAATATCTTTCTAGAAGTTGAATCTTATATTAAGTCTTCTTACATTAGACTTGTTCACATTATTAAATAGGACTTATTATCTAATGTCGACCTTTATTACATGGAAAATATATTATTCTATCTATGTGAGGGGTTAGGGAGGTTAGGTCCCTAATATGCCCTCCCCC
>JASDQU010436042.1:38417-49738 GCA_032191745.1 Picea mariana
ATAGGTATGTGTAATCATGAACAAGTATAATATCCCTCACATGATCTTAGTCATCAACCCCTTTCTGATATTCAGTCTCTCAATACATCAACTACTACACAAATACAAGCTCCCAACCATGTACCATAAAAACCCTTAGCCATATGACAAGAAATACAAGATGTGCCTCACAAGAAGTATCAATGATGAATATACTAGCACTGTATTTCTATAGATCTGACTTATGCAGAAGATCCCATGAAGCCACTAGTCTCTCTAGGGAGAATCCTCAAATCTCCATTGTCATTCCTCATGCATACATCAAAATCCAACTATTCATAGAAATAAGACATACCTTTTGAACCAATGGATGGATCTGATGTATCTGAGCACTTTAGACCTTCCTGGGAGGTTGATCTAGAATCTAAAACCTCTTCCATGGATTTACCAACATGTATGCAGCTTGTACACAAATAGCCCACATATAGCTCAGTATGTACGCAGCTTGTACACAGACAACCCGTGTATAACTTAGTATGTACGTAGCTTGTACACAGACAACCCGTATACACCTCATAAAATAGGGTTTTGCTATAATTTCGAGAATTTCACCATCAAACCTTCGTGCTACCTCAAACATTCACCACTTCAGATGTATGGACAAGTATTTACAAGAATCTTTACACAAGAAAATAGATATACAATATGTACAAGTGTGTGTATAATGAGTGAGCTTTGCCTCTTATTTATATCTTCATGTAGCCTTATACTTTCCTTATTTTAGGGCTTCTTCATTTAAAATAATTTCTTTTGCAAAGCACTTTGACCCTTGGGGGATTCTATAAGACTTATGAGGGGTTCTCCAACTTCAAATGGTCATAAAACTCTAACCGTGAGGAGTTTTGTGACATTCCACATACCACCAGAAATGGAATGACAAGCACTATCCATCTAGGATAGTTTCGCTGACAAATTCATTGTCTTTCATCTCATTATTCCTAAAATAAGAATGGTTTCTCTCACTCCACAAAGCGTCTTCTCGTGAGGGCTTTCACCATAAGGGGACCACTTTGGAGTTCATCCATTTTTACTTCTTATCAACCATGAAAAGACAATAATAAGTCATATTTACATCAAACAAACTTGGATCAATTACCCAAACCTTGTGCTACGGGGATTTCTTCAAGGGTTGACATCAATGACAACCAACCTTAATCAACAAAAAGAGTTGAATGTTTGTATGTGGTCCCAAACTCAATCAGCATAAGCCTTGAACTTTTCTTCTTGATATTATATCTTTTCATGACCTGATTGATGACTAATTTTGAATCCCCCATGACTAAAAAATTATTAATCACCATCTAATGGGAAATATTTAATCCTTGGATTAAAGCTTCATATTTTACCTCATTATTTGTACATTCAAATTGTAATAAAAATTCATGGCGATGCAATCCCCCCTGTGGGTTTTTAAAACCACAACTACTCTAACTCCAGCTGTCGAGGAAGCTCCATCAAATAAAATTTTCCAAAATCCTTGGAATGAGGCTTGATCATTATCTTCAATCTTGATATCATCCTCACACAAAATGGTATATTAATTACCATGAACAACATCAATGTAATCCACCATTGCTTCCATTTCTTTCTTTTTGGATAAAAGAGAATTTTAATTTTCATAAGGTACCCTCTTGAATCTTGTAGGTAAGTCTACCATTTTTATTTTCATAAGGTACCCTCTTACCTAAAAATGTGGTAGACTTACCTACAACACCATATCTTGTAGGTAAGTCTACAACAATTATAGTAAAAATTGTTGCGACATAAGGTGTAGAGCTTATCCATACACATAAATCTTTGATTTTTCCATATGCCGAGACATTTATATTATCAATTGCATATAAGATTTCTCATTTTTCATAATACTTAGTGCATTCCAAACCAAAATCTTTCATTATGGAAAGAGGCATGATATTATTTGTAGCACCACTATCTACCATGAAATTGTGTAATATCAATTCATGTGTCTCCAATGATATATAAAAGGAAGGGATTTTTCCTATCATTCTCGCAAAAGGAAAAGAACGTTGTTGTTGATTGTTGATGAATTCCACCTCTACTCTTGTATCAGGCCTATCTTATTTTTCCAATACTTTAAGTAAAATTTTATTTTTGGGGGGAATCTTCACCACTTCTAAAAATGGAAGGGTGACCTGTAATTTTGTTGAGTCATCAATAATATTATAAGTCATATTGGAAGAACATCCACTTTCATTACTCTTTTGAGAATTTTCCCCCACATTATTTTCAGGAATGGAAGGGCCCCCTTTAGATCCTTTTTCCTTTTCAATTTGTGAAGGAACATGATTTCTTCCTTGAAACTTATTCAATTGAGCCCTTGTTTAAACCGTGTCATTGTCTTGCCACTTGTTTAAAAATTCCTCTACTTCATTTACCAATTCTCCTTCTAAAATTTTGTTTGCATCATCATCCATCTCCATGGGTTCAAGAATTCCAATAGGTGCCTCATTATTGATCTTTGGAAGATCCAAGAGTGGATCTTCATCTTTATGAATTTCATCATTTAGCTCATCTATTACAACAATATTGGGGTTTTGAAATTGGGGAGCTCTAGTGTTACGAGGGAAAAACTCTCTATGGCCAAGGGTAAACCACAACAGACATGTATGACTGCAAAAATCAGCTCAATTCCATTGTATGCTATATAAACTAATGTGAAAGATAAGAAAGAGGCCTACCTCGATCCAACGTTCGATGATGTTCCACCGTTGAGCACTTCGACCAAAAGATTTATTCCTGTAACAAGTTCTCAACAAACAACAATAGCAAGTAAATGGTGATAGTATAAAGGGGTTAGCACATTAGATAACATAATCCATTAATAAACATTACAAACATCCCCATGGATAATAATCATATATTTTCATGATACCAATAGGACGGGATAGGAGTATTTATATTAATAATTGATCAGCAGAAGTGACAACATTACAGACTTCTGTGTCGGCACGGTTCAAAACCAAGGAACCAAATTCCTTCCAACTGGGCCTCCACCACTTCAATCCTCCACCAAAGGCAAGCTCATAAGAGAGAGACAATGAGGTTCTCTCAACAATAGGGAAAGACCTTGGGGGTTGAACACTATGTTCAGACTTGAGGGACAAAGGGATGCAAACTCAATATGAAGTAATTTCTCCATAGTAACTTTTCTCTCAAAGTTGAATGCTTTATCCTCTTTTCCATAGCTAGAAATTGTGCTTTTATAGTCTTCAAAATGAAACTGAAGGGCTGAGTTGGAATGTTTCCAATATGTGGAAGGCCAAGGCTCAGAGATCTCCTATCATGACATGGAAACCCGACTCCATTTTTTTATTTTCTGGCACAAATCCTGATGTACGTGGGTTGTAGTGGAGCAACCTGCATATACGCATGTTGTATAGCAGATAGGGCATGTATATGTGGAAAAATGTGTATTTTTGGCTCTGGATTCATCAAAAAGGGATGACAAGTCTGCATAGGGAAATGGAAAAAGGCCCTCTGTGCAAGATAGAAATGGTGGGGAAAATCTTGCTATAACAGATGCCCCCCAATGTGTGAGATCAGAGGAGTATCTATGATGGCTGAAATACATTATAAATAACCTAGGAGTGGACTGGTAGAGAACCAGCTGGACAAACTCGATTTCTCATTACATTCTGTACTGACTTTGCATACATGGCTGCCAAGAATAAAATGCAGATCCATGTGGAAGATATACCAAATAAGTGTTTGTGGCCATGAATAGGCAAATACAAATGCGGTTATATGTCAAAAGTTGTCATAGTCACGAACAAGGCCTAGTGAAACCAGTCTCAAAATCAATCTAAAGATATATGTATACCATGGAGTACAATCGGATCTCCCATGATCACTGAAGTCGAATAGGTGTTGGTACAATGAAAGGGAAGCAACAACTCAGGAAAGTTGTAGCCATGTAGTGATGTCTTCAAGTCTTCTACATTATCTTCCAAGGGTGCAAGTCTACATCATGTGAATAAAGGAGTTGAGGTCGACCATAATGAGACATCGTTTGATTACCAGTCATTGAGGTATACCATTAACAAATGCGAGACAGCCTACCAATAATGAAATTAGGTATCAAGGCATTGAGTACATTCCTACAAGTGTGAATAAAGGAGTCGGTGTCGAAGACTTGAGAAATCCATTGATCAGGAGACATTGATGTATTTCCATCTATCAATGGCAAGAGATCCTGCCACTAATGACTGCAAGCCTCAAGGTACTCATAGAAATCTAGGTCCCATATCTAGAATAAATGAGTTGAAGTTGATGGAAAGAGACCCGCTAAAAGGAGAGCATTAAGGCATCTCTCATCAATCAGCACGAGGAACAAAGCAGGAGCTTCATTATTTGGTGGAGATCGGACAAAGAAAATGTTCACAAACCAACAACCCTGTGCATCTTTCGCGTGTACCAAATGCAAGCGGTATATGAAAAAGACCCTCTGAATAGCATCCAATGATGAAAACTGCTGACAAAGGCAAGGAAACCACTAATAAGGATAATCGCATCCAAGACACTACACGAATCTCAAAGTGTGAATATATTTCTTGTCGTCGAACACAAGGGAAACCACCTAGTCAGCGACCAATGATGAAATGTCGATTGTTGGGTTCAAGGTGACCTATCGATGATGCAAGTAGGGCCAGGGTGCATGATAAGACCATATTATCATGTCATTCTGAGAAAAACAGAGGGT
Organism: Picea mariana; assembly: GCA_032191745.1. Classification (NCBI taxonomy): domain Eukaryota; kingdom Viridiplantae; phylum Streptophyta; class Pinopsida; order Pinales; family Pinaceae; genus Picea; species Picea mariana. The sequence continues at coordinate 43,177 of JASDQU010436042.1, forward strand.
ATGGCCGGCATGAAAATTCAATATTTCTGAGGAGTGGATGACACAGGTTGATAGACTTCCTTTGAATAAGAGCATGAGACATATGGTGGACTACGACAGCATAGACTCAATGATGTGACTATTAGATGTAGGAGGCATCAATAACGTTCTCTATAGGGACTAAAAGAGTAACCAGTCGGTAGAGAAAACTCTGTAACGAGATCAACTTCCTGAGGCCGTGCTAAACCCAAAATTATGATGACACAAGGACTCAATAATCTTGTGCTCTGTTCAAAGGCGACACGAATGCTGCCAATTATAATATAGTACTCCCTTCTCGCCCATCTTGTTTTGTTTTTTCATAAAAAAAGAATGCTATGATACACAGGAAGAAACGAGTGTTGCAAGTAAGAAAAACTAGTTCCAGCAGTGGAACGTACCTATGCTCAATGCAAGGAAATGCATGCGGGAGATGGACACTTGGGGTGATGTTCCCTCCAGGGTATAGGGTGTCAAAATGAGAAGGATATGAACAAGGCTCTGCTTGGTTGAGGATGCAAAAACTGCTTAGGCAATGGTTTATAATGCAAAGCGAGAACCGACTAAAGGCTCAATACTGCAAGCGAGGGCATGAGATGCAATCAATACTTAATGCCATAAAATCTCCTTTTTTATTTCTTGTAGTATACTTGGTGTGAAAAAGGGGTAAACTTGTGTCAAATAGACATCTTTTCAAATCCAATATATGAGTGTGAAAAAGACAAGTTCACTCAGCAATATTTTCTATTTTTGATAACGAGTCGGAAAAGAGATTAACTAAGATTCATGACCTTTCAAATCCAATTTAACGAGTGTGAAAGGGACAAATCACTCGGCAATATTTTCAGTTTTTAGATGAATCAGAAAAGAGCTTAACTAAGACTCGTTGTGTTTTTCTAATCAACATGTAAAGGGGGAGGGCAAGGCTCCCATCCCGGTCTTCTACGGAAATTCAGTATCTTAAGGATAGCTGACAAAATATTGGGAAAACTCAAATCTTTCCAAGTTGAGGAGGAGAAAGTGCTAACGGAGGATACATTCTTTGTGATGGTTCGAATAATGTCTCTTAATGAAAAATACATAGGTGGGGGTATGGGATGCCTCGTCGAGACTTGGAGGGAGAGCATTCGGGGGAAGAATAAATCTCTCTCATTCAGAAGGAGAAGGATTTGGAATGTTGATGACATGACTGAAAGGTGCATCACTCTCTTCAGGGAGAGTAGGATTGACTAGATATTGCACTGGTGTGGCCACTTCTTCAATTATAGGTTGAAGAGGATGCATAGTAATGGGGGCAAGAGACACTTCACCCTTGACAAAGGGGGTGAGGTCGGGAGAGGATTGTGTTAGTGGAACCACCGAGATGATCAAAGGAGAAGTGGTGTGAAGATAAACCACAGATGCCTCGAAATTTGAATGGCTTTTGGGTGAGCCCCACACTTTTGGTATCCCGATAGTAGCCAGGCACAAATGAGTAAGGTGACTTCCTTCACAAGTCCTGCAAAGGAATTTAGGCTTACGTCTGAGATGTCTAGGCTTCTCGATGTGACTAGCAGGGGAAAGAGATTCATCTCTTGTATGATGAATATAGGCTGGAGACGTGACATTGCTATTATTTGGGGTAAAAATTATGGTGCCCCCAACATAATTGGCAGAGGTTGGGAGGAAGTTTTTGACATAATTTGTAGAAAAGGTGACCCATCTCCGACATGACTGGCAGAGGTTAGTGATGGAGAATCAGTATGACTGATAGTGAATATGCTAGCGATATATTTTGGCATTTTATTCCAAGGTACGGGGAAAGATTGATTCTGAAAAATTGTAGGCCAGAAAGGATCCTGGTGTACCCCCTGTCCCTGCCCAGAAAAGTTGTGGCCAATGCCAAAATGGTCCGAAGAGGTTTGGACAAGTATCTTCACTGAGGTCTGTGAAGAGATCGAGGTAGGATAAGAATTATTAGAGTGAGGATATATGTTTCCCCCTTGTGAAGGGGTCCCATAAAGAGGGTATCCCAAACCATAAAATTGATTCTCGCCATATGAAAGACCTGGGGGTACTTGAGGACCTGTCATGGAAAAAGTGTTTGAAGGAACTGACATGGTGGATGAAAGATACATGGGTGGGGTGTAATAAGTGGGATAGACACCCATATGAGTAATGGCTCCTAAAAAATCATAGCTACTATCAGATCCATAAACGGGAAGGTCCCAACCTCCCATGGCGACATGACTCATATCAAATGAAGAAGTGGGCATCGGAACCATGGTGCCCCCAGATCCAATGTTAGGATTCATATATGTGGGCCAAGGAGAGGATTTCACGGGGGAAGTCATATCAACAGAAAAATGACTAGAGACCCAAGGTGTGGACTGAATGTTGTAGTTCTGCACACCATTGTAAAAAGCGGAAGGGTCCATCCCCATGAAATGAGCATGCATCATGGGGTGGGTAGCAGTGAATGAGGGAGAAAAAGAAACTCCATTTTCCATGATGATGAAACCCAAAATAGACTCTTAAGGCCAACCAGTAGTCAAAGAGCATACCAAAAATTCAAATGTCCAATATGCATGCAAATGGGCTAAAGTGGCTGAGTGGCCTCCCTCGCTAAATAAGGTATGTCTCGTCCAAGAGGGACCTGAGACTCCTTAATAAAGTTTAGAGGTAACAAAATTAGTTATAGGGGCCCTCGTGGGCTTAACAACCAGTCGGTCAGATCCCCTTGGAGAGGTAATCCTCCATAAAGGTTGTGTGTTGTCTAACCCCTATATGACCCAGGCTACAAGAAGAATAACCCCTGCAAGTAACCTATGAGATACCTAAGTCAAGAAGAAATAAACCACTGTCTAACCGATGCAGTGACAAGCAGTCATAAGTCTGAATCACCGTATGGGTAGGGTAGCAAAGCCCGAAACCTTGAAAGCACGTCCTCTCACAGAGGTATGGGTACTAGAAAGATCCCCAAATACAAATAAATCCACAGAAATATCTCTAACACTAAGTGAGTATCCAGGGGTTATCCCTTCAACTAACTTTGCGTGACCTCATGATTAACTCTGGTGTGAACGAAGCCTCCTGGTCTTACCAATTATACAATGGAATTCTCAACTCCCTGTCTCAGACACATATGTTGATTTAATTGCCTTGGAGAAGTTTACTCACAAAATCCTATTCCAAGGCACTAAATCCTAAACTAGTTTGTGCACCCTAAAAATAAAATCGTGACTAATCAATTTTAGTTTAAAGCCTAAATTTTATTGGCCATGATTACTCAAAGGGGTATGGAAGTGAAACTCTTGATGTTATGACTCTGCAAGAAGATAAATATGAATAATGCAAAGTCTATGTTTAACTTTTCAATGAATGATATGCTAATAAAAACAATGCAATTTTCAATTTCAACTCTGCAATTTAGAAGTAAAATGCAATATTTCGCTAAATGCACTAAGCTAATGATAAAGGTTCAAAGACAAAAATGCTAACCAATGCAAAATGCCTATTTTTTTTGTATTTTCAATATATTAAAGAGAAAATGCATGGACTGAAAAGCAACCTGATATATAAATTCTACTATGTATAAACGAAATAACTCAAGCAGAATACCAAGCAGCCAAGCAAACAGCCCAGGGTTCAAGAAAAAATAAAAAATGAAAAAAAATGAGAAATACTACGCCCATAAATTCAACTCCAAATAGGTTTCTTGTCAACCCAGAGAAGCTCAACAGGCACTACAAAGACATAAGAAGGCTCAACAAACATAGGTCACTAAACCAAGCAAACAAGCAAGGGAAAGTGGTATACATGATTGTTCAGGAGAACAGTGTGTATATACGCATCTTGCAGTGAAACAACATGTGTTTATACGCAACTGTCAAAACAAAAGGAGCGTAGAGGCCTTAAAACAATGCCAGGAAAGGGAAAAAACGTTGAAAACTCAGACTCAGAGTGAACAGAATCTGTCAAGCAGTGATATGACAAGAAACATAAAGGAAAAAGAGAAATGAAAGAAGAAAAAATACTTCAACCCTTAGAAGGAATATCTCTCCCTAGTGCAGTCACCGATTCTGTTATAAGGGAAAAACTCTCTATGGCCAAGGGTAAACCACAACAAACAAGTTTGACTACAGAAATCAACTCAATTCCATTGTATTCTATATAAAATAATGTGCAAGATAAGAAAGAGGCCTACGTCGATCCAACGTTCAATGATGTTCCACCGTTGAGCACTTCGACCCAAATGTTTATTCCTGCAACAAGTTCTCAACAAACAAGCATAGCAAGTACATAATGATAGTATAAATGGGTTAGCACATTAGATAACATAATCCATTAATAAACATTACAAACATGCCCATGGATAATAATCATATATTTGGATGATACCAATAGGAGGGGAAAGGAGTATTTCTATTAATAATTGATCAGCATAAGTGACAACATTACAGACTTTTGTGTCGACACAGTTCGAAACCAAGGAACCAAGTTCCTTCCAACTAGGCCTCCACCACTTCAATCCTCCACCAAAGGCAAGCCCATAATAGAGATACAATGAGGTTCTCTCAACAATAGGGAAAGAGCTTAGGGGATGAACATTGTGTTCAGACTTGAGGGACAAAGAGATGCAGACTCAATATGAAGTAATTTCTCCATAGTAACTTTGCTCTCAAAGTTGAATGCTTTCTCCTCTTTTCCATAGCTCGGAATTTTTATTTTATAGTCTTCAAAATGAAACTAAAGGGACGAGTCAGAATGTTTCTAGTATGTGGAAGGTCAAGGATCAGAGATCTCCTGTCGTGAAATGGAAACCCGACTCCATTTATTTTATTTTTTGGCACAAATCCCGATGTACGCGGGTTGTAGTGGAGAAGCCTGCATATACACATGTTGTATAGCAGATAGGGCACATATATGCGGAAAAATGTGTATTTTTGGCTCTGGATTCATCAAAAAGGGATGACAAGTCTGCATAGGGAAATGGAAAAAGGCCCTCTGTGCAAGATAGCAATGGTGGGGAAAATCTTGCTATAACATCTAGGCCTAGGATTTTCAACATTCTGGTTTCTTTCTAGATGTTCCCTAAATCCATTTGTGGGTGTTGCAATATTTCGATGCTATGGATGTGGTCTTTTTTCATAAACTCTCCTTAACATGATTATCTCATTCTGCATCTATCTAATAATTCTATTCAACTGTGCAATTTTTTCATCTTGCTTTACACGAGCATGTTTATTTTGGAGAGGAAAGGCTCAAGATTTTGGTGGTTGACCCTAAAATATCCCTCTTGCAACTGCTCTATCATCTACATTTCAGATTGGTGTAGATGTGCTCTGATATGAAACTGCAAGGGGCATCATTTTTCGCTGCACTCTTCCTAAAATAATATCAGGATCCACATTTATTTCCAACATATCTTCCTCCATTTCTTGTGCTTTCCTCATGGCCTCATTTAATGTAGTAATTTAGGCATATTTTATTGCATATTTTAAATTGGAACAAATTGCATTTTTGAAACATCTGAAAGTGATAGGGTCATTGGGACATTGGTATTCTGGTATTCTTTGCAAGGTTCTTAAAAATTAGAGATTAAAATATTGTATATTTTCTTATTTTTCCAAATGAATCTGAGTCAATTGAGTGAATAAAATATGATATGCGACATATTCTACATATCTACCCATAAATCCATACTCAATATCATAGAAACATGTGATCAAATTTTTGGTTAAAGAGAGATACCCTTCATAAGTTGGGCCCATTAGGGTTTGAATAAATACTTTTACCATGACATCATCATGTACAACACCATGTATATCATAGATTGTTAAAAAAGGATCCAAATGTTTATTAGGATTCATTATCCCATCACCATTGGATATTAGTAGTATCCCAAGTGGAAGATTTGGCAATTGATTTTGTTCACCTTGAAGAGACAAAGGACTTATCCATTGTCTATGTATATGGTTTCTTTTCCTATCATTATTTCTTCCACCTTCTTCTCATCTTTCTTCATTTCTTGGCTCATCATTTATTTCCTCATAGTATGTCATCCTTTATTGGTGTTCAAAAGATGGATAGAAGTCTAAAACATAGAGCTATTGGTTTGTTCATTTATATTTCTTCTACGCTTTTGTTAGGTACCAGATGTATTATAATAAGCATAAAATAGAAATATTGCAGCAAATAGAAATGAAACAACAAAATGTAGAGAACCACAACACCAAAAATGATACCTTTATTGATAGGAAGCAATGTTCACTTTCCTCTTCGAGGGGGAAACCTCCAACAGAGAAATCTCTATTATAATAATTCTCAAGACAATTCTTTCTCATTTCTCCTACTCTTATTTATACTAATTTTATCTTCTAAAGGACATTATAGAGGAATATCTTTCTAGAAGTTGAATCTTATATTAAGTCTTCTTACATTAGACTTGTTCACATTATTAAATAGGACTTATTATCTAATGTCGACCTTTATTACATGGAAAATATATTATTCTATCTATGTGAGGGGTTAGGGAGGTTAGGTCCCTAATATGCCCTCCCCC
>JASDQU010436043.1:0-32854 GCA_032191745.1 Picea mariana
TTTGTGTTGTTGTGATTGGAACGATGCAAGAGCATCGGAGCAGAGCGAGGAACAACAGAGATTAAAGGAGAGAGTTCATAAGGTATGTCCACCATCCATTTCTCTTTGTTCATTCAATAGCTAGATCTAGGGAAAGAGTAGTATTCTGTCACGTTTTGTTCCAGATCCAGGTGGATTTGGGGAGATTGGTCTGTGTCCGCACTCACGAATTTATCCATAAACAAAGACATATAAGAAAAAACATTATGTGGTTTTCTCCCTCTTTGGGTTTCCATGTAAAAACACTGGTGTACTATGTATGTGTATGATTTCTCATTTGTTCACTATTTATTTACTCTGCAACTATTGGATGATAATGCTACATTGATATAACACTTGAATTTTGTGGTTAAAAAGGATTATTTCTCTATTACGTATTCACCCCCCCTCTCAGTAATCCAGCATGGATGACCTTCAAGTTAATAGTAAGTTATTCCCCTCCTCATTTCCTTGGGATAATCTTCTTGTGTGAATTAGATCTAGGAGAAAGAGTCATAGTTTTCTATCCCATGGTCTATCACTGATTGAAATAATTTCAGTGATAGTTCTTAATTATCCGTAGGTGAGATTGTCTTTAATAGGGGCATGACCATTCACCTTCATGACTAGTTAATGTGTGTAAGTATATTGTCACGAGGTTCATTACATCATCAATTTATATCATATCTTATCATTTTTTATATTTTATTATCCCATATGGATTTCAACTATTTTTCCTTCTTATAGTGGTGTTCATTATAATCCCCTTAATGTAACCAATATTTGTGATTTTAATGACTATAACACTATTCATGCATAGGAGCCATTATCACTCATTTTTATTTATACATAAATATATATTTTTATATACATTATTGTTTTATTTTGTTTCTCAATCAAATGTGAGCACTATGTCATGTTTTATATTCTAAGATAGTTTTTGTAAGCTCATCTTGGTAATAATTCAAAGGGTTTTACTCCCTCAATTGTCACAATGTTGATGTGCATTTGGTTGGTTTTGTGTTAGCAGTCACCCGATTTGAATACCCTTAGGTTAGGTGTACTAGTCTATGTCAACATGTTTTCTAAGGATGTCATCCATGAATATGGGGAATCATTCCTTGGGTTTCCCCATGAGGATTTCCTTGGAAAAACATCTCATCTTGATAATATTCAATAAAACGTAAGTATTATGCCAAGTTTTATTTGTTGACATAGTCATCATAATCTCTTCTCAATAATCCTTAAACACAAAAATTATGCCCCACTTTATCTTTAAAAATAGTGTTCATATAAGCTCTCAAAAGATTGCATGTGTTTGATTACCAATAAATATTCAATATTGGTCTCTCTCTTTGTGCAATAGTTAGTTCACACCATCACTATCAAATCTAGGACATTGGGAATAGTTAGTTCACACCATCAATATCAAATCGAGGGCATTGGGATTATTGAATAGGGGATTCACGTTGCATGCCTTCTAAAGTTGTTTTAAAATTGAATCCAAGTTAAACCTTCCTAACTCAAAATGAAACTTAATCCAACGAGCAACTCATATCAATATGATCATTTTATCTTATCATGCATACTATTCTAATGATCCAAATGATTCTATAAGATTTTAGATGGAGTAAAAACTAATTTAATCTTTAATACAATTTCCATTTGGAAGAGTTGTTGATATTAAGACTTAATTACTACTTTATATTAAATTTGGCTATTATTTTCAATGGTAACATATCTGGTTATTAACAATTTCCCTTGAAGGTGAAAGGTATACCAATATAATTTGTATTATAAGAATACCATATGTAAAACTATATCCCTTGGAGCATTTTCTCATGCATATACAATAAGGATAATATTTAATATTTGTAAAAATTTTGAATTTTGAATTGAAACATTGTCAAGCAATTTGTTAACCAAAAATTAATAAAAAATTGAAGTATTTTCTTTTTTTTAAAACTATATGAATAATTTTGCCTATATTATTAAATAAAATATATAAACTTCCATTAAAGAATAACAAAATTATAATAGTTTTAGGTGACTTTTCCCAACCACAATTTTACTCATTTTTATCAATAGTTTACGTAGATAACAATAGTTTGAATGTTTTATCAATAGTGTCCTGCTTAAAACAATATTTCAAACTATGAATAATAACCATAAAATAAAGTACACCCATCATGAAAAACATCCATGTTGATTTGAGGAAAGGTTTCCACACCATAATCTTAATCTTGGTTTAGAAATTGTATTGGACACTAATAGGTGCCCTTGTAAAAAAAGGATTCTAGTGACAAACATATGCATTACCAAAAACCTCACTAGACATCAAATGTTTTATTAAGGGACAACACTATATGTAAAGGATTGGATTGTAAGCTTGTCTAAATCACGAGGGAAATGTACGTTCTCACAATAGAGCATTATTGAGATAAAACAATGTCTTTCTAACTATGACCAAAAGATTTAACACAACCCAAAAATAAATCGCCTTCATGTAACCACCATCTATGATTTTAATTATTATAATAGCCTTCATGCATAACAATCATGACTGCTTATAATGCTTATTTCTGTTTATACATAAATATATAGTTTTATTATACATTTTTGTTTTAACTTCCATTTCATTAAATTTAGACACCTTACTAAGAATATATCCTTAAATCATATTATAAAAGTGTGATTATTGGAATCTAGTAGCGTCATTATTGTTTTTTATTAGTGTGGTTATTGTTTTCTAATGGTGTTATTATTGGTTTCCAATATGATTATTATTTTCAGAAATTGCACTCTCACTTTTATAATGTATAATTATTGAATTTCACAAATTTAACATGTGTTTTTTAATAATCACATCAAGTCCTATATAATATGATGAAATGGAATATATTGCTTAGTGTATTTTTCTTACAAAGAGACTAGCCCCCCCAAAAATAAATGAATATATTAAAATGAGTTTTTTTACGTTAATATTTAACCAGAATCTTACAAAATGTTAGCTTGGTAGCATAATATTCCAAGGCATGTACATTATATAATATTTATAAATTTCCCATACGACCCACATCCAAAGTCAAGAGAGAAAATCCCATTATATTTCTTCAAACAATAGCAAGAAAGTCTCATTCATCATTATATACATTTTCCACTTCTTGTTAATTTGTCTTAATTTCCACAATCCTTTTTCATTTATGTTTACTCTATATTAACTTGTAGTTTACATGCCCATATGATGTTGTCCATATCCGTTATGCCATCTTTATCTCTTCTAACTATCGATTGTTTAATTTTTTATCGCAACATGCATATTGTTTGTTGGAATCCTCCCTATGGGTGTAATGGGGGGTGTGAAGGGCCCATTAGAGTTTAATAATAGTTTAGTATGGTGGCCATTCAATGTAAAGTGGAATCAATCCATGTTGGCGCAAAAGTGATCAGACCAGGGTCCTTCTCAAGTTACCAACAAAAGGTACCGATGTAGTCTAGAGTGCTGGCATTTTCATCTTCCTGGGAGGGAAGAAGTCTCACCCGAAGCGCAACCGAGACGAGTAAGAGAGGGAAGGGTAAGGAGAATACTTAGACAAATCTCTAAAGTATCAAGATTCATGTTAGTCTTGCTCAAGGTAGATTAAACATGTAGCATTTTTGAACATTTTCTAACTAAGAATAAAGAAACAGAGTTGCATCACCATTCACAAGAAAGAAATTAAGCACAACAGACATAAAAGATAATACATAGTAGTATTCAAGAGAATCACAAGATTAAATACACAAGATATATTCAAAATTTGGATATCCAATTGTATTAGCATATATCAGGTTCTTCTCACAACTTGAGTCACATATACAAGTAATTAGAGGATACTCCCCAACTAGTGTGAGACAAGTTTATCTCAGTCCCTTGCTCTTTCCAACTCTACAATAATACAAAGCTCTATTACATTGGCAATTTGGTTCTTACCCAGATCTCAAGATTCAACTCAAATAACAACTATGAGTAAATTAGACTCCGAATTAGACTCAATATCATTCATTCATTCAATCGCTCGTCATTACCCTTTCACTAGCCCTTCATTAGCCCTATTACAATCATATTGATCCCATATATATAATCCTATCTAGGTTTTCAGGTTGAAAACTCAAGAGTTCTCTCTTCTTCTTGATCTTGTTGTGACTTCTTTCTTCAAACTGATGTTGTGTTGTCCTTCCAACCGCTTTATGTTTCTTCCTTTAGTCCATTTTCTAGCACCTAAGAAACTTGCACAACTTTTGTTCATCAAAATGAAACTGCAACATAACTTGCACAACTTCTATTCATCAAAACAAAGGAATCACCATAAAGGATATGACTGGATATGACACAGATGGTACTTGGGTTTAGATGCAATTCGAATTTACTCCTCCCTGACCACAATGAGGGTCTTCAACATGTTTAATGACCTCCTTTAATATGATAGTGAATCATCCGACCCTATGTGGCTGAGTAAGCAGTTCTGTACAAAAGCAACACTTAGACTAAAAAAAGAAACATATGTCGTGGTGCAATTATGCACACTGTGATGTTATTAACTGAATTAAAGAAATTACAAAAAATTAAAATCTAACTACTGTACATGCTCCCTTGGATTGGAGCAATAGTCCTTTGGCTCAATCATGAGAAATGTAGGGTTTCATGCGAGTTCCATTCACCCAACTTGGTCGAAGGATACCATCCAGTTGCGCTAGCTTCACTGCACCAGAGTGTCAGATTTCCACAACTATGAATGGACTCAACCAATGCATGCACAACTTTCATGGATGCTTCTGATACCGGTTTTCATAAAGTAGTACCTTATCCCCTTGCACAAATCTTTTGGATGTAATGTGCCTATCATGCCAAGCTTTTTGTCTAGATTTCTCAACTGACTGATGAAAATATGCTAAAAATATCACTTCCTCAGGTTCTTGCAAGTCTACAATCCTCTTCACAATTGATTCATCATCTGTCATGTGTGTAGCCTGTGCTATATAGAGACTAGGGGTGATAAACTCTGCAGGTACAACAACTTCTTTCCCATAAACCAACTGAAATGGAGTATACCTATGTAGCTTCTCTGTGATAGTCTTGTAAGCCCACAAGATTGTTGGAACTCTATCATCCCGGTCTTCCCTATTTGCGTAACATACTTTTGTCAGTCCTCTTTCCAAAATTTTATTGAATTCCTCCACTATGTCATTATCCTATGGATGGTAGGGATTGATCTTATGGTGATGTATATGGAATTATGTTGTCAACTTTGTGATTGTACAACTAACAAAGTGAATACCTTGATCACTGGTTAAACTTCTAGGGCATCCAAACCGAGTAATGACATTTTCAAAGATGAATCTAGCAGTTGTATCAGTTAAACAATCTTGAACTGCCTCTACTTTAGCCCATATCGTGAGGTAATCTGTTGCGTTAATTATGTATCTGGACTTTGAATGCTTAGCTGGTGGGTTGATTGGTCCAATAAAGTCAACAACCCACTTCTCAAAATCATGAAGTGCTCTAACTGACTGAAGGGGTAATTCATCTCTGCATGATGGGTTCCCTACTCTTTGGCAAGTGTCACAAGATCTAGCATACTCTTTGGCATATTTAAATAGCGTATCCCACCATAATCCAACTTGAAGTATCCTCTGTGCAATATATTTACCTCCAACATGTCCTCCCGCAAATCCACAATGGCATTCCCACAGGATATCTTGTCTTTCATGATTCAAGACACATATTTTGAGGATGTTGTCTAGTGTTAATTTGTAAATTCATACCACAATCAGTTGATAGTCTGTTGTGCGAACCCCCATGTGTCATTTTGGGTTGTAGAGTAAGTTTCTAGGAAGGTCCTTATACTCAGGAACAAAACAATGTCTTCAAGATACTCTGGGATGGCCTCAATTCAGAACAGGTCTGCATTTGGGAGCGAATCATCCACTACTCCACCACTTTCCCCTAACTTTAACCTGGAAAGGTGATATGGACCCATATTGCATCTTCCTGGTTTGACAACTACTTCGAATAAAAACTCTTGAAAGAGCAGTAGCCACCTACAAATCCTTCCTTCAAGTACTGGTTTATTGACTAGGTACTTCAACGCAGAGTGGTCGGTAAAAAACTTGAAATGAGAGCCTAACAAATAGTTTCTAAAATTTTATAATGCATAAATCATAACTAGACCTTCCCTTTCAATGGTTTTGTAGTTGTGTTCGGCCTGCAAATTTTTCTACTAGAAAAGTAGATAGGGTGGTCCATATTTCCTTCCCCTGGTTGTGCTAAGATGGCTCCCAGGGTAATGCCTGATGCATCCACATCTACATGGAATTCAATTTCCCAATTGGGAATATCAAGATAGGTGCAGTACTTAGTTTTTCTTTGAGAATGTTGAATGCTTTGTCACACTCTGGTGTCCATCGAAATAGTTCGGACTTCTTCAACAATTTTTCTAGTAGTGCAATGATAGTTGGATATCTTCTAATAAACTTGCGGTAATATCCTGTATGTCCAAGTGTAGAGCGCAATAGTTTCACACTTGTAGATGGAGGCATGTTCAGAATGACCGCAACTTTAGCCGGGTCTACCAAGACTCCTTCTCTACATACAATATGGCCTAGTAGATTGCCATGTGGTACACATAAGATGCACTTTCTTAGATTCAGAGATATCTGCAATTCATGAAATCTATCAAACATTAATCAGAGTAGCCCTACATGTTCTTTTAAGAGGCTGTATATTGTCCAATTGTTCATGTCGACCTCGAAAAACTTGTGGATGAACTCTAAAAATGTTGTTATCACAATCCGAGAGAAAATTGCATGGGTATTATTCAAGCCAAAGGGAATTACATTGTATGCGAATGACCCCCATTCAGTGATGAATGTGGTCTTCTTCTTGTCTTCTTCCGCAATTTTGACTTGGTGATATCCTGAGAATCCGCCTGTAAACGAATAAGATTCTTTTCCCACAACCTGATATAACACTTCATCACTGAAAGGTGTCAGAAATGGATCATGCACATATGCAAAATTCAAACTTCTGTAATCCACACAGACCCAGATGTATTTTGTATCTTTATTGCTCTAGATAACTATGGGGCTAATCCACTCTGCTTCTTCGATTGGGAAAATAAGTCCTGCCGCCAACATTTTGTCCACTTCCTTCTTGAACTTCTCTTTTATTTTAGGATTAAGGTGGTATGGTCTGTTCTTCACGGGTCTTGAGCTCGATTTCAACTCGATCTTCGTTTCTCCCATGGTTCCTTTCATACCTTTTAGTTCTGAGAACATTTTTGGAAACAAGTCCTCATATTTGCGCAACAGGCTATGTACTTCATTCATAGTTTTCTCATCCATGTAATCTCCTGTAGAAGCTATCTTAGGATGCTTTGTACTCCCTATATTAACTTTCCACAACTTTAGTGGATGGTTGTAGGAGCTATAGGTGTGACTAGGTATAGTATCCTAAATCTCTTTACTGCCTTCCGTTTCTTTAATAGTCAAGTTTCTAAGCTCTTCTAAGTCATTAGGTTTTTCAAGGTATTTATCAACTTTACAAGAAGATACAATTATCTTATCATATTCAAGACTTAGACTAGATTGAAGCAATTGAAAATGGTTAGCACATACTACTAGACTTGATATATTTTTAAAAATGTCAGTAAAAATCATCTCTTCGATTCTTTGAAGGACTGTGTTGAGCTCAAGGTACTTACTTGTAAAGGAAAAGTACTTGAAAAATTGGTGCTGTAAGGTCTTCCAACAACTTGTTTGTCTTTTGGTTTCTTTATGCATATACCAAGATTTTGGGATTGGACCCAATGAGTGAAAGAATACTTGAACCCATAGGTGATAGGGTACTTCTGCAACTTTCCACTTCTTTAAGCAATGCTCAATATGCACTTTAGGGTCAGACTGTCCATCGAACAATTGTGCATCTTGAAAATCTATATTCATCTCTTCTTTCAGCTAATCCCTACTTTGGAATCGAAATAGGATGGCTTGCTTCATGTCTTCCCACTCCATAATCAAGGCTTTCTGAGTGGCCCACCATCTAGCAGGGGTATCTTGCAAGGCTAAGTCAAGAAAAAAGATTCTTTGATCGGTTGCTATTTTATCTTCCATGTTGGAAAGAAAACTGTGTACCTCTAAGGTACCATCATATGTCAGGTGTTCTCTGATCTTAGTTCCAATCCATCTCATTTCTCTGACAATTGCACATCGTCTTGAGAATTTTTCATATGAGCCTTGCTACCAACTGTCAAATGCTAATTCTGAATCCTCGACAACAGAATGTATGCTTCTCCAACTTACCGACCCATATACAGTGGGATTTATGTAATATGGTCTCATTCCTATTGTTATGGTGTATAATTAGTCAAGAGCATTTGATTCCATATTGTTGTCCACTGGTTCAGTGTATCTAGGCCTTAAATATGGATCTAAGGGTGGAACTACTTTTATCCCATCTGATTCAAACATCATGGTGTCCCTCTTTAGATCAATGATACATAGTTTTTCGTATGCCCAATCAATTTTGAGTAGAGCAAGGTAGGGATACTTATCTCCCATGATTTCAATTGCTTGAAAATCAGTTGTGGTTTTAACTCTCGCAATATCAATTTCCACATTTTCCAGCCTTCCTACTGGGAAAATGCAGTATTGGTTTGCCATTCTCAACTGGATGGGGGAATACACTAACTAGGGTTTTCCCAAAGCTTCCCAGGTCTTTTTGGGTAGGATGTTGACATCAGATCCCAAATCTAGCATGACATATTTGAATTCAAAATCATCTAGTTGGGCTTCTAACCTAACTTCTTTCCCGTTCACACCTTTATTCTTTGTATTCTCCGTGTATTCTTCTTAGGGAGGTTGGTCCTTACTATGGCTTCAAGGGTTTCATCATTTCCTAGTGTTAGGTATAGGGTGTTGTGCAACTTCTCCATAAGTTGGTCATCCCCTAGGATATCAAAGAACAATTTAAGCCAAAGATTGATTACGTTTTGAGGCTGCTCAGGGTGACTCCTTGGAATTACAAAGTTTCTAGGTGTCGGTGGTGAGGTAGGGGCTTGCGCTAGTTTAGGTTGAAAGGTGACTTTAGGGGGATCCTCCATTATCTCTAGAGTAGGGATACTTTTAAATATTTCTATTACATCTTTGAAGAACAACTTTTGTTTCAAAGGGTCATACCTGTCATCCTTGGGAACAACTTTCTGAATCTTGGGATGACTGTCTGCATCTGCCCCAGTTTTTTCTCCTACATGAGTAATGATGTTGATCTTAGGTAGTTGTCCCTCGATTCTCCTTTTCAGTTATGATCTTGTGAGATTAGATCCTCTTTGATGAACCCGATCTTCCCATTTCGCCATCAGTTCCGGGCAGTCTTCGGTTGCGTGCCCATTATTTCTACAGTGAGAGCACAATGGTCATCTTGGGTGAGGGTAGTCTCTGGCTAAGTGATCTTGTTCGTTGCAGTTGTAAAATCTTCTTGACCCTCTTCCTCCTCTTACTCCACCTCCAAACCCACCTCCTTGACATCTGCCAGGTCCTTGGGGGGTTTCATTTATTCTGAATGTTGTCTAATCTAATCTGTCAGCAAGCAATTCTAACTCTCTACATTGATTTGTAGCATGGGTCATAGATGCGCATAACTCACAATATATTTTATTGGGAGAAGTCGTGTACTTATGCATAATAGGACACTACCTCAGCGCATGCCCATGGGTTTGAAAAATCTCACAATACTCAGCTGGATGAGATGTTTGAGTTCCTAGAAGGTATGGTATAGCCCTGGTGTATGGAATGGTGGAGTCACAGATACTTGTGCAACTCCTCCCGTTGGTCCTAGAGAGTGTCCCATCGGATTCTGAGGAGGTCCCATTCCCCTCATGCATGGAAATTCATTTTCCATATGCCCTTATGTGTAGCATCCTGTGAACCAAAATTGAGGTCGTCCTAGTATTGGTATGATTAATTATTGAATCTTATCTGTTAGAACCGATATTTTTCCATGTATTTACGAAAAAATTGCATCTACTCGAGGTCTGGTCACCCTCAGACTCCCTGGATAACCTGCCATGCCTTCAATATTCATCCACTATTCCAAGGCGTCTGTTAAGGTGGCTATCCGTTGTTGTGTTAGAGGAATCCTCATCAGAGGTAGTAATGTACCATTCCCTCTGGTGATCCTCATGAATTGGATGCGCTAACCTCCCAATAACATCTTTAAATTTYTGACTATACTCCCAAGCAAATTCTCCTTCCCTTTGTTGAATCTCCCACAACTTAGAGAGATCTTGTTGCTCTGAATGAGGTAGTTTTAATTTAACAATGAAATTCAAACGAACTTGGGAAAGGGTGAACGATTGTCCTTGCACCCCTGGTTCAATAGCCTTCATGTACCATTTGAGAGCACGACCCCTCAAGGTAGTCTAAAACTATACTAACTTGTTTGCATCGAGAGTCCCTATGGATCTCTAGATGGCTTCACATCTACATCATCATCCGCTTTAGCCCAAAACTCTTAGTATTGGGTGATCGATCCTCCCATATTTCCAACGAGTCCGTGTCTCACTATTCCTATTAGAATGAAACCTAACGACCCTGGTTGCAATATCCCAGAGGATCCCAATATCCTCCCAGTGTTTACACTTATAGAATATGACTGACTAACTGACTACGATGGAATAGAAAAAGCATAAGTAAGCGGTGTAGAATTTACCATGGGTATAGAGGACACCTGGGGAATGGGTGATTCAGGGTTGATTCCACTGACTTCTAGGCGAGTTTCTTTGATTTGGGGGGTCTCGTTTTCTTCCTCCGGAGCAACCTTCTTGGCCTGATTCCCGATGTTTCCCAATATTGGGGATGAATCTTCTTGGTCTCCTGCAAGGTCCAGACCTGCTTCATCTTCCCTTGCTTCTCCAAAATCCTCTTCTCGTCCACCCACCTAGGGAATCCTTTCTCTCTGTGCTTCTCTTTGTTGTAATCTTAGACTGGCCAATCTTTCCTGTCTTATTACCTTCCTCAACTCTTCCTTATTTCTTTCATTTGTTCCTCTTGATCCGATTTCTTTCTGCAACACCTATGACTGCTTTTCTTCTTTCTTTACCTTTCCACGCCACCACTTCTCAAATATGGAGGATCTCCTCAAGGCTCGCTCATTTCTTGCATTATTTTCTTGATCTTCCCCTATCTGTTAAAGAACCCTTTCCCCTTCTCAGGTCATGATCCTACCCCAAAATCACCCTACCCCAAATATAGGTGTTTAGGCTTCCATCTCAGTCGAGGGAATAGTTATCAACCCATCCTCCATCAATAATGCCTTGGTCCATAGGGGAATTTCCCTCAACAGTATTCCATGTGCACCTTTCTTGAAAATTTCTTCCACCCATGAAAAATATTGATGATTCTTAGCTGCGAATTCAATGATATATCTTTATAGAGTCGTGTTAACCCAAAAATCGACTACTTGCGTAATCTGGTGATCCAACCAATGAAGTGTTGCAATCTTCTATGTGACCCATGTACAAGTCTTCTTGATACGTGCTTTGAATTCTAGAGCTTCTTGTAGTCTATCTATCCAATGGAATAGTTCTTCTAGGAATTTTACCCAGAATATCTCATACTGGTCACTCGATCTTTTTGAGTAAAAGATAGAATCTCTTGTATCCTTCTCGCTTTTACCTCGCAACTCTACTTCCTTCCATATAAATGCATCACAATTTTGTTGCCACCATTGTCGAATATCAGATCTATAGATCCGCGAAAGCATTCTCCTTATAGGTTCCCTTTTAAAACACAGGTCCCGGAAAGCAGAACCATTTTATTCGCGCAAAAGTGATTAGACGAGGGTCCTTCTCAAGTTACCAATAAAAGGTACCAATGTAGTCTAGAGCACTGGTATTTTCATCTTCCCGGGAGGGAAGAAGTCTCATCCGAAGAGAAACCGAGACGAGTAAGAGAGGGAAGGGTAAGGATAATACTTAGACAAATCTTTGAAGTATCAAGATTCATGTTAGTCTTGTGCAAGGTAGATTAAACCTATAGCATTTCTGAACATTTCCTAATTGAGAATAAAGAAATAGAGTTGTGTCTCCATTCACAAGAAAGAAATTAAGCATATCAAACATAAAAGATAATACAAAGTAGTATTCAAGAGAATTAGAAGACTAAATACACAAGATATATTCAAAATTTGGTCTCCAATTGTATTAGCATATATCAAGTTCTTCTCAAAGCTTGAGTCACATATACAAGTAATTAGAGGATACTCCACAACTAGTTTGAGACAAGGTTATCTCAGTCCATTTCTCTTTACAAGTCTACAATAATACAAAAATCTATTACATTGATAGTCTGGATCTTACCCAGATATCAAGATTCAACTCAACTAACAACTATGAGTAAACTAGAATCCGACTTAGAATCAATATCATTCATTCATTCGGTCGCTCATCCTTAGCCTCTCACTATCCATTCATTATCCCTTAATTATCCCTCCCAAAACTCCATTGTGGAATTCCCATAGGATATCTTGTCTTTCATGATTCAAGACACATCTTCTGAGGATGTTGTCTAGTCCTCATTTGTAAAGTTGTCCCGCAATCAGTTGATAGCTTGTTGCATGAACCACCATATGTTGTTTTTGGGTTGCAGAGTAAGTTTTTGGGCAAGTCTCTGCACTGAGGAAGACAACAATGTCTTCAAGATACTCTAGGATTGCCTCAATTCGGAACAAGTCCACATCTCGGAGCTGATCATCCATTGCTCCACCACTTTCCCCTGACTTCGACGAAAGGTGATCTGGACCCACATTGCATCTTCCTAGTTTGACAACTACTTTGAATGAAAAATATTGAAAGAGTAGTAGCCACCTGCAAATCCTTCCTTCAAGTATTGGTTTATTGACTAGGTACTTCAACGCAGAGTGGTCAGTAAAAAAATTGAAATGAGAGCCTAGGAAATAGTGTCTAAACTTTTGTAATGCATAAATCATAGCTAGACCTTTCCTTTTGGTGGTTGTGTAGTTACGTTCATCTTGCGAAATTTTTCAGTTGGCAAAGTAGATAGGGTGGTCCATATTTCCTTCCCCTGGTTACGCTAAGATGTCTCCCAGGGAAATTCCTGATGCATCCACATGTACATGGAATTCAATTTCCCAATTGGGAAATATCAAGATAGGTGTAGTACTTAGTTTTTCTTTGAGAATGTCGAATTCTTTGTCACACTCTGGTGTCCACCGAAATAGTTCAGACTTATTTACCATTTTTTCTAGTGGTGTGATGATATTTGCATATCTTCTGATAAACCTGTGGTAATATCCCATCTGTCCAAGTGTAGAGAACAACAGTTTCACACTTGTAGGTGGCGAGATGTTCAGAATAACCACAACTTTAGCTGGGTCTACCAAGACTCTTTCTCTTCATACAATACGGCCTAGCAAATTTCCATGTGGTACACAAAAGATGCACTTTCTTAGATTCAAAGATATCTACAATTCACGACATCTATCAAACATTAACCGAAGTAGCCCTACATGTTCTTTTAACATGTTGTATATTGTCTAATTTTCCATGTAGACCTCGACAAACTTGTGGATGAACTCTCGAAATGATGATATCACAATCGAAGAGAAGAATGCAAGGGAATTATTCGAGCCAAAGGGAATTACGTTGTATGTGAATACCCCCCATTCGGTGATGAATGTGGTCCTCTTCTTGTCTTCTTCTGCAATTCTGACTTGGTGATATCTTGAGAATTCATCTATAAACGAATAAGATTCATTTCCCACAACTGGATCTAACACTTCATCACTGAAAGGTGTCGGAAATGGATGGTGCACACATGCCAATTTCAAACTTTTGTAATCCACACAGACCCAAATTTCTTCTATATATTTCTTGCTCTGGATAACTATGGGGCTGATCCACTCTGCTTATTCAATTGGGAAAATAAGTCCCATGACCAACATTTTTTCCACTTCCTTATTGCACTTCTCTTTTATTTTAAGATTAAGGAGGTATGGTCTATGCTTCATGGGTCTTGAGTCGGGTTTCAACTCAATCTTCATTTCTCCCATGGTTCCTTTTATACCTTTTAGTTCTGAGAATGTTTTCAGAAACTGGTCCTCATATTCGCGCAACAGGATGTGTACTTCATTCATAGTTTTCTCATCCCTATAATATCCTATAGAAGTTATCTTAGGATGCTCTGTACTCCCTATATTAACTTTCCGCCACTTTAGTGGATTGTTGTAGGAGCTACAGGTGTGACTAGGTATAGTATCTTGAATCCCTCTATTGCCTCCTGTATTAGTTTTTTCCAGGTCTTTATCAACTTTAAGACAAGATACAATTATCTTATCAGATTCAAGACTCAAACTAGACTAAAGAAATTGAACATGGTCAAAACATATTACTGGAATTGATCTCTTTTTGCAAATGTTAGTAAAAATCATCTCTCTGATTCTTTAAAGGACTGTGTTAAGCTTAGGGTACTTACTTGTAATGGAGAAGTCCTCGAAAAATTGGTCCTATTATGTCTGCTAACAAGGTGTCTGTCTTCTGGTTTCTTCATGCATATACCAGGATTTTGGGATTGGAACTAGTGAGTGGAGGAATACCTGAACCCATAGGTGAGAGGGTACTTCCACAACTTTCCACTGCTTTAAGCAATGCTTAATATGAACTTTAGGCTCAGACCATCCATCGAACAATTGTGCATCTTGAAAATCTATATTCATCTCTTCTTTCAGTTGATACCTACTTTGGAATTGACATCATATGGCTTGCTTCACATCTTCCCACTCCATAATCAATGCTTTATGAGTGGCCCACCATTTAGCAGGGGTATGTTGCAAGGCTAATTAAAGAACAAAGATCCTTTGATCATCGCTATTTTCTCTTCCATGCTGGCAAGAAAACTGTGTACCTCTGAGGTACCATCATATTTCAAGTGTTCTGTGATCTCAGTTACAGTCCATCTCATTTCTCTGATAGTTACGCATCGTCTTGAGAATGATTCATATGAGCCTTATTGGAAACTGTCAAATGCTAATTTTGAATCCTCGTTAGCAGATTATATTCTTCTCCAACTTATTGAACCATCTACAATGGGATTTATGTAATCTGTTCTTGTTCCTACTCTTATGGTGTATAATTGGTCAAGAGAATATGATTCCATATTGTTGTCCACTGGTTAAGTGTATCTAGTCCCTAAATATGGATCTAAGGGTTGAACTAATTTTATCTCATCTGCTTCAAATGTTATGGTGTCCCTATTTATATCAATGATAGCATAGTTTTCTCGTGCCCAATTAATTTTGAGTAGAGAAGGGTAGGGTCGATCCTTATCTCCCATGATTTCAATTACTCCCAGGAAGATTCTCCTTCCCTTTATTGAATCTCCCGCAAATCAGAGAGATCGTGTTTATTTGACTGAGGTAGTTTGAATTCAATGATGAACTTCAAATGAACTTGGGAAAGGGTGAACACTTGTCCTTGCACCCCTGGTTCAATAACCTTCGTAACATTTGAGAGAACGACCCCTCAAGGTAGTCTAAAATTCTACTAACTTATTTACATCGAGAGTCCCTATGGTTCTCCAGATGGCTTCACATAAGAACCAATGATTCTCTACATCCTCATCCACTTTAACAAAGAACTCTGGGTGTCGGGCAATTGAGCCTCCCATATTTCCATCCATTCCGGGTCTCACTATTCATATTAGAATCAAACCTAACGGCCCTGGTTGCGATATGCTAGGGGATCGCAATATCCTCCCAGTGTTTACACTTAAAGACAATGACTGAGTAATTGACTGCGATGGAATAGAAATTACATAAGTAGGCGGTGTATAATTTACCATGGGTATAGAGGACACTTGGGGGACGGGTGATTTGGGGCTGGTTCCACTAACTTCTGGGCAAGTTTCTTTGATTTTGGAGTCTCATTTTCTTCCTCTGGAGAAACCTTCTCAACCTGATTCCCAATGTTTCTTGATATTTGGGTTGAATCTTCTTGGTCTCTTGCAAGGTCCAGACCAGCTTCGTCTTCCCTTGCTTCTCCAAATTCCTCTTCTCGTCCACCCCCTGGGGAATCATTTCTCTCTGCGCTTCTCTCTGCTGTAATCTTAGACTAGCGAGTCTTTCTTGTCTTCTTACCTTCCTCAACTCTTCCTTCTTTCTTTCATCTGTTCCTCTTGATCCGATTTCTTTCTGCAACACCTCTGAATGCTTTGTTACTTTCTTTACCTTTCCATGCCACCACTTCTCAACTATGGCGGCTCTCCTCAAGGCTCGATTTTTTCTTGCATTCTTTTCTTGATCTTCCCCCATCTATCAAATAACCCTTTCCCCTTATCAGGTCATTATCCTACCCCAAAATCACCCTGCCCCAAGAGTAGGTGTTTAGGATGTTGTCTCAGTTGAGGGAATAGTTATCATCCTCTCCTCCATCAATAATGTTTTGATTCATAGGGGAATTTCCCTCAATAGTCTTCCACGTGCACCTTTCTTGAAAAATTATTTCTCCCATGAAAAATATTGGATATTCTCAGTTGCAAATTCAATGATATATCTTTCCAGAGTCATGTTAACCTAGAAATTGAGTGCTTGCGTAATCTGGTGATCCAACCAATGAAGTGTTGTGATCTTCTATATGTCCCACGTACATGTCTTCTTGACATGTTATTTGAATTCTGGAGATTCTTGTAGACGATCTATCCAATGGAATAGTTCTTCCAGAAATTTTACCCAGAATATCTCATACTGGTCACTCGATCTTTCTGAGTAAAAGATAAAATCTCTTGTAGCCTTCTCGCTTTTACCTCACAACTTCTCTTCCTTTCATACAAAGGCCTCACAATTTAATTCCCACCATTGCCAAATATCATATCTATAGATCTGCGGAAGCATTCTCCTTACAGGTTCCCTTTTAAAACACAGGTCCCAACAACATAACCATTTTGTTGGTGCAAAATTGATCAGACCAGGGTCCTTCTCAATCTACCAACAAAAGGTACCAATGTAGTCTAGAGAGCTGGCATTTTCATCTTCCCGAGAGGGAAGAAGTCTCACCCGAAGCGCAACCGAGATGAGTAAGAGAGGGAAGGGTAAGGAGAATACTTAGATAAATCTTTGAAGTATCAAGATTCATGTTAGTCTTGTGCAAGATAGATTAAACCTGTAGCAGTTTTGAACATTTCCTAACTAAGAATAAAGAAACAAAGTTGCATCGCCATTCACAAGAAAGCAATTAAGCATATCATATATAAAATATAATACATAGTAGTATTCAAGAGAATCAGAAGACTAAATAGACAAGATATATTCAAAATTTGGGTCTCCAATTGTATTAGCATATATTAGGTTCTTCTCACAACTTGAGTCACATATACAATTTATCAGAGGATACTCCCCAACTAGTGTGAGACAAGGTTATCTCAGTCCCTTGCTCTTTCCAACTCTACAATAATACAAAACTCTATTACATTGACAATCTGGTTCTTACCCAGATCTCAATATTCAACTCAACTAACAACTGTGAGTAAACTAGACTCCGACTTAGACTCAATATCATTCATTCATTTAGTCATTCATCCTTAGCCTTTCAGTATCCCTTCATTATCCTTTCATTATCCATATCACAATCATATTGATCCCATATATATAATCCCATCTAGGTTTTTTGGTTGAGAACCCGAGAGTTCTCTCTTCTTCTTAATCTTGTTGCGAATTCTTTCTTCAAAACTAATGTTGCACTGTACTTCCAACTCCTTTCTGTTTCTTCCTTTAGTTTGTTATCCAGATCCTAAGTAGCTTGCACAACTTTTGTTCATCAAAATGAAGCTGCAACATAACTTGCACAACTTCTATTCATCAAAACGAAGGGCCCAACAATCCACTATGTTTTCTATTATTAAATAAGGTCCACTAGGTAGTTAGTATGTCTCACCAAAGAAGGTCCACTAGTTATTTAGGAGGTGGTTATTATTAGGGTTCTTTAGCTAAGATATAAATAAGAATGGAGTCATCCTTATGGAGCATTTATTAGAGTATATTGTATTGGATCTTATCTTACAAATGAATAGGAGTTGATCATTCCATAAAAGAATCATTATATGGTGTTGCCCTATCTTAAGTTTTTTTTTATAGAATAATGTGTTCAACATTTATGAATATATTATTTATTATTCAATTTTAGGGGTTAAGGATCATAACTAGTGGTATTGGAGCTCTTTCTTGGGCCAAAACGGAATGATTTTTATTTTTCTATTTTGCACATTTTCAAATGGAAATATAGGTCCATAACAATCAAATCCATTCCTAAATATTTATATGTACAATTTGAAAAAACTAATTGCATATCTAAGTTCCTCTCGAAAACACACACAATTTGGAAAAATAATATTTCAAATTGGACTTTGAGAAGTGAAGATATTACTGATTTAAAATAATTTATTCTATGGTTTCTCTTTATTATGATCGTGGCTTTATTCTTTCTATTGAAAATTAGATAACTTTTGATAGATTACCAATATTGAAGCCAAACCAAATATAGGTGAAAGAGCACTCCAACAACTTCAATTTGACATATTATATGATATATGTATGAGCAATATTGAGGAAGTTACAACAATTTCAATTCACCACCTCAAAACATTAGCTCTCATTCTTATAATAGATTATGGAATTTTACATGGATGTATTAGCTCCTATCATTGAGGAATATCCAAAGTTATATGTAGATTATGTGGAAGAAGACCCTCATGTAAGTTTTCTTGAACTTGCTATGGAATATGAAGAGCATATCCAACAATGGTTAATCAAAGTAGACGATTTTTCACACCCTCAAGTAATTCATATAGAGATACTCCTTCTAGAGTACATAGGATTAAAATATAAGAAGCCTATGAAGCAATACAAAGGTTGAAACTTTAGAGACATATTGAAGAGGAGAATACAAGAGACATATGTGCATAAGGTGATTTAGACTAGGCTTTTGATGAATGGTATATACATAGTTGTAATATCTAGGATGATAACTAATTTTGACTTCTCTTTGATAACCTTACTCCACCATATGAAGAGAACATGATTGAGGAAAGTTAGAATTTGGTTATGACTGCCAATTTTTAACATGCATATTCTCTAGTGATAATGTTCCTTGTAGATTCACACCTGACATTTTACAACTATGTAGATGATCTTTTGGATGCGGACTATTTTAATTATTTGGATCCACATGACCATGGTGGGAATTTGGATCATAATACCTACCCATTCATTAACCTTAGGTGTCATTAGTTGGGAGTTGGCATAAAAACTTGGACATGGGACCCAGGTTGTGGATGAGATTCTTGGATTAGTTCAACATTGAGGTTAGTACTTGTGCATGGGTCCCATGCTTATGGACGAGCTTCCAATACTACTTCAGTGTTTTGGTCAACACTTGTACATGGGATCCAAGTTTATGGATGGGAATCTTAGACTAATTTAGAACTATCTCTGACCATTGTACATGCATTGCAAACCATTGTACATGGGACCTGTTAGCACTACGTAAATCTGTTCGACTGATAAACAGACGACGAAGGTAACTTTTTCAACCAACTTTGAGGCCCAAAAATATCCTTTCGAACATGGAGAGGGCTCTCTCGGGATACTCTATCTTTGCGTGGAATATGGATTTAATGAAGTGGCTAGATTTTAACACCTTTGATATAATGGGTTTTGGTTACATTGGAGAAAGAAAATAATATGTGGGCTATGGAGTCGATTCAAGGAAACAACAGAAGCATAAGGCTTGGTGACTGAACGTTGAGAGGATAAAGGCAAAGCGAGAAACAATCTTCAGTGCAAAATGGTAATGTGTGGCGGATAGAAAATACAGGAAGTAACTCGGAGCACCGCTACGGGTGAATTCAGAGCTAGGTTTTAGAGGAAAATGTTTTTTCTAAGTGGCGCGAACAAGGGGCACTATGCAACGAATCCATAGGTTCCAAAATTCGTTCCGAAATAGACAAAAAAGATATGGAAAAAGACAACAGGAAGTACATATGCAAGAAAGGGAAAACAATACATCCAATTCCTACAATTAGAATCTTTTCATCAAAGTTATAGGACTTTTGCATTAAGTTTCGGTAGAACTCAAATTACATACAATAGCTATTGTCTATACCAATTTTTGCAACCAACCTGGCTTACATCGAAAATATCAAATACATAAATGAGGGCGCCACTTGGGCTACCCTACTCTTCTATCTGCTATCCCTACAAACTAGGGAACCAAATGTTCTCTGTTACAAAACTCTTTGCATGACGTTTTCAAAAAATAGACAAAAGGTACATCTGGCTACATCATGATCGTCATAATCCGCTATAGGGATTCAGTTGTTGATCAGGTATTTGGGTGGACAAGTGTCTGTCAAAGTCCCGCTGTCTACCATAATCGATTTGGTTTTCTGTCGCATGCTCACCCTACTAGGGGGAGTGTGCATGGAAAGTGGATGTAGATAGTCATGATCGTTATAAAAATGACAAAATGTCTTGGGTGATGTTTCCTTAAAAAATTGTCAATATTTTCCTTTTGTCTGCAAATACAGGGAAAAACTTGGCTAATATTGTTTCTTCTTCTCACTGACGAGAATTGCGCGGGCTATCCCTTCAGCCACTGCACCTTCTCTGGAGTGTCTGGCATGCCTTTATTCCGAAAGTCGTTGTGCTTCGTGCAGCTGTACAATCGTATCCTACGCTTCCCGGAGCTGTCTTTTGAGCCCCGTTACGTTCCCTTCATGACCTCATGCTGCTCATGCTTCCGTGATCTTCATCCCCAGATGTTGTCTCAACTCCCTATTTTCTTGGTACAGTTCGGCAATGACTAGCTTCACTTATTTCAACTGTTGAGTTGTCTCTTGATCATTTGAACCTGTGGCATCCATCCTCCTCAATCTGCTCCCACTTTCTCGGCTAGTGCCTTCTAAAGGCTCCAGTTGAATGATGTGCATAAGTATTTGTTCAACGATAGGTCATGCGCGTGGCTCATCTGAGATTCAAATTTCCTCAACCTTCTTTTTCTTCCTTGGTCTGCCCCTTCTCTGAGGTATATTCCATTGGGGAAACAAGGCTTCTGCTGCCCTTCCTTCCTAAGCAGTTCCTTCCACTCCAAATTCTGCATGATGTGATGTCATCATCCCCGTGGGTGAAAGGAAAACCCCCTTTTTATCTTTGGGGATGCCTGATGCGAGTGAGAACGAATCCCAATCACACTCAGGCTCAGGTCTGATGATCATGCCACTACATGTACCCTTTTTCTTGATCTCAGAGGTCTCCATGGTGCGATCGGTATGTGTCTTTCACACAGTATATTGAGAGGATGCCTAAAACGGAGAATTTGATCGATCTGGGACTACGAGAAAACTTACAGACACAACCTGAATCTGATTTCGCAGACATAATGGGTGTAGAAAACATGGGATTTATAACAGCTCAGATGGAAGGAAGAATCGTGCCAAAGAACAGTGAATTCATGGCCACTAGATGTTGCGAATCGAACCACAGATCTTCCATAACACATCCCTGCATGAAAGGTACTTGCGATAAGGCTTGCACGGCATACGTGATGCGAATGCCGTGATTTTTTACTCCTTCGACCCTCATGAT
Organism: Picea mariana; assembly: GCA_032191745.1. Taxonomy (NCBI): domain Eukaryota; kingdom Viridiplantae; phylum Streptophyta; class Pinopsida; order Pinales; family Pinaceae; genus Picea; species Picea mariana. The sequence goes on from JASDQU010436043.1 coordinate 21,707, forward strand.
GAAATAATAATAGTTGCAACACTTGCCAACATGACTTCCATTAACTTCTTGACTCGACCTGGGGCACATAAAGACTAACTTTGAGAGGACCCAACTCTTTTGGAATGACATGCCCGTACTTTTTACGTATGCTTCAACTCTGACACCCCTCCCCATTTCCAAGGGCCAAATGACCACTTACTGATTTAGACCCTTTCATTTTTACGTACCTGACTTCACATGTTTGGACGCATGGGTCACAACATGACTAAAAACCGACACTAAATGGAAATAAAAAATGGCAGCGCTAACAACTGGCTCTAACGGGGATGCTATCCTCCCCGCAAGGTATAAAAGAACAGTAGACCAGATGCCTGACCATTGGGCCTTATTTCGAATCTTTGGCACTGTAGTACGAAAAACAAAACACAACCTAAACCTATCGACGCAGCTTCTAAAGACTCATCATAAACTTAGGGCCTTCACTTCGAGATTCAATTTTCTGCTAACCTACTGACTCGACACAAAAATAAAATGACTATATACAATGACAATTGACTTAAATGGATTTTATTTCGTCAGATAATGCTTGAGGAACCTGCCTTTTATAGGTCCCCAACCAAGGCATTCTTCATTTAATCCTTCTAGGAAATAAGAATTGTTCCCACAATATGTGTTGATTTTGAATGGACTTGTCCAAAGGTGGTCAAACTTTCTGTGCTTCCCTTTATCTTCATTCCTCGTGTCCCATATTAGAAACCAACTCCCCTATTTGAAAATATTCCTACTTAGAACTCTTGTCAAAATATTTCTTCATCCTCTCCTGATGGAGCTGTGATCGATTATACACCTGTTCCCTCACCTGCTGCGTGTGAATTAGCTGGTTTATTCTCCTTTGCACATCATTTGGATTAGACCCCTTCTCTTGCAACAAATTTCTGAAGGGTGGCCCTAGTGAGGTAGGGAATATTTCCTCTGCACTGTAAATGATCTGAAAGGGTGACATTGATATGGAATTCTTGGTGGTAACCCGATCTGCCCACAACGCATAGATAAAATTTTTATGCCAAGCTTTCTTGTTGTCTTGCAGGAGTCTTTTGATGATCCTGGTTAGGATGTTATTTGAGGAATCTACTAACTCATTTCCTTGTTGATAGTACACAGTGGAATGCCCCAGGGTTATATTGTAATCCTGAATTTTTTTTTCCATCCTTTTGGACTTGAATACGACTGCGTTGTCTGTTATGATCTTGACAGGGCATCCAAATCTAGACAAAATGTTTGTCTTGAGAAATTGGATGATGACTGTGTCGGTAGCTTGCTTCGTGGGGTTGGCTTCTATCTAGTTCATGAAGTAGTTAGTGGCTGTGAGTATCCACTTGTGCTGCGCGGAGGATGGCGGGTTTATTTCCCCTATGAAATCCAGACCCCATTGCATGAAAGGCGCTTCGAATGATATTAGCTTTAGTGGCAAGGGTTGAAAATTTATTCTCCCATCGAAAATATAACATTCGTGGCAGCTAGACACCTCTTTCCAGTAGTGGTGTCCTCCGCAATCACCTTTGTGAAATTCTTGTATGGCCCCCTTCGCATCATTTTCCAGCAAACAACTCAACAATATTCCCCTAGGGTCCTTCCTATAGAGTGAGTTGTCCAGGATGCAGAACTAAACCGCTTTAAGCTTGAGAAATATGGAATTAGTCTTACTTACCCCCAGAGGGGCATAGATATTCTCCAAAACATAGATGATGTCTGCATACCACGACGAATCGATGAACTCTTGAGATACCTGTGCATTTGTTTCTTCTTGAGGACATTCCGACATATCAACATTGAAATTCATCCCCACAATGTCGTAGTCCGACTGTGCCATTAACTTCGCAAGGCCTTGACCTTTGATCAATTTTGTAGGCTTGATCTCAAAATCACATTCTCGCATGGCCTCTATCCACTTTCCTCTTCTCCCTTCAGGGTCCGGTTGAGTTAGTATATCCTTTACCGAGTTGTTGAGTACATAAGCAATGGCATGGCAGTGCAATATGCATGTCTTGAACTCTTTCAAATCTTTAACTAAGGCATATTGTTGTTTTTCCATAATGTCATACCTTAGTGAAGCTTTGCGTAGCATCCGACTAAAATAGGCTATCGGTTTTTCGAAGCTTTGCTCATCTTTCTGCAATAACACGCCGACAATAGTGTGTTTTGAGGCGAATGAAAACAAGATGAAATCTTTTGTAAAGTCTGGACTGGCTAGCACAGGTGTAATGTCCCCGACCATCAAATCCACTACCGGGAAACGCTACTACGCAGAACAATCTCATACATACATACATACATACATACATACATACATACATACATACATACATACATACATACATACATACATACATACATACATACATACATACATACATACATACATACATACATACATACATACATNAATGAAAATTAACCAAACAATACTGAGTAATCAAAGGATTACTGCTAACATACATACATAATGGAATTAATAGTAATTCATAATTGCAACAGAATACATGATACATTTCAAAGACACAGACATGCATCACATATAAATTAATTACATAATTAATACTTATCTTTTAACTGGAATAATACCACCAATTGCGTGCAAAACTTCCACGAACCTCCCAGGCTTAGACTGCGCTACTCATCACTCTCAGCAGTAGGTCACCCCTGAGCTGGGACTAAGCTCCATCAGGAAAGGGAATCCTAGGCTAGGCAAGGTCAACAGGAAGACACACAGTTTACGAGGATGAATTCTCTCCCAGGAGCCACTTATGCTCACTGCTCACAGACTCTCATTCCCCACATGCCTGTCCCACCCCAGGAGTATACACCTTCACTGTCACACTCATCATGTCATGAACCTTTAGATTGACGTAGAATGAAGGTACATCCTCAGTATCAGTCGTCTCCCCAATGCGTGGACCAAAAAGAATAGCAGGGTGATCGTCTTGTATATTCAAAGTATTGGGGGTCCCTCCCATTTTCAATATTTTAATAATATTCTCTCGATACTCGCCCTTTCTGATGAGTTCATTGAACATGACAGAGATTTTGATTTTAGCCATTTCATGCTCAAAATTAAAGGGAGGACAAACTTTCTCTACCTCTTTTCCACTCGCTTCTCGGCTTGTGTCAGGAGTTTTCTTCGGGGCCTCTTCCTTCGACTTTGCCTTCTCCATCGCATCCTTGGTATCTCTATTTGGCCTCGGTCGGCTTGTGGAAGGGGTGTCCACCAGAGGTTTCTTCGTGGGATTTTTTTGCTGAGGCTCGGTGGACACTTCCTTGCTCCTAAGGTCATATATTTTCTGAAACTGCATGATGGCATTCTGGTAACCCTTTCTGAACTCTTCTGTATCCTAGGACAACGCATCATCAGTTTCCCCAATCCATGCATCGTCTGGCTCCAACACAAATTGTCATTTCTACTCATGTACCGATCATGTTTGCTCTTTATTTCTATTCTAAGACTTTTGCGACCATTGTTTTGATCAGAAGGTTCTTTCGGATTCATCGCATAGATTTTTTGATTTTCGACGTTTTGGACCAAACTAGTGTGGTCCATCATCAGGAAAGCATTTGTGAGAAATGAAGGAAAAGGGATATAACAGGTATATAAATACTTGAAAAGTTTTTATAAGGAGCTGACATATTGAACAAGAATTATAAAACTTTAGAAATTATAATTGTTTGTTTAAATAATTAATATTTGTTTGTTTAATAATTAATTAATTATTTGTTTATTATTATTTATTTATTAAGAGCTGACAGTGTTTATAAATTAATATTTAGAATTATTCATATTGGCTAGGGTAGGGATCCAATTTTGACTAATTTTCCATCCCTCGTCTCTGTTTAGATTAATAGTTTGTTTTTCAATTTCGATTGCTTCTCTGAATTTTCTATTGTGATAGTGATCTATCTTGGCAAGGATTTTGGTCTCTTCAATACAAATGTGATGTTTAGTTTTATTTGAGTGTTCTGCGAGAGCCGAGGGATGAGTGTGATTGTGTTTGATGTCAGCAACATGTTCTTGAATCCTAATTCTAAAGGGACGACCTATTTCTCCTATGTATTGTTTACCACATGAACACGGGATCATATAGACACCTTTATGTTCGATGGGATCAACAAAGTCTTTGACTGACCTAAGGGAATTCCTGATAGTGTTTAGGGGTTTGAAAGTTGCCCCAATGTTTTTCTTCTTTAAAATCCTCGCAAGTTTTTCTATTGTTCCTTGTATGTAGGGTAAGTAAACCTTAGACACATCATTATTTGTTTGTTCTTTATTCCTAGGTGTTTTGGTGGCATTTTGAAAGGCTTTGATTACCTGATGTTTTTTATAGCCATTATTTTTAAAAACATTGAGGAGGTGATTTTTCTCTTCCTCTAGGTGTTCATCATCAGAAATTTTGAGGGCTCTAGTGGCTAAGGTGTTTAGAACACCTAGTTTTTGGGAGGGGTGATGGTGGGAGTCGGCATGCAGGTATTGTTCAGTGTGGGTTTTCTTCCTGTAAACTTGATGGGATAAGGATCCATCAAGTCTTTTTGTGACTCTGACATCTAGAAAAGGAAGACTATCATTATTTCCAACCTCCATAGTGAATTTGATGTGATCAGATTGTTTATTGAGGTGAGTCACAAATTCATATAATTTGTCACAACCATGGGGCCAGATGACAAAGGTATCATCAACAAACCTATTCCAGTATTTAGGTTTGAAGGATGAGGAGTTTAAGGCAATGTTTTCCAAATCTTCCATGAATAAATTGGCTATGATGGGAGAGAGGGGGGATCCCATAATGACCCCACAGGTTTGTTCATAAATGTCACCTTGGAAACTAAAGAAAGTGGATTTCAAGCAAAGCTCAACTAAGTTGGCAGTGGCTAGGTCAGTGATGTTTTTGATGAATTTCATTTCTCCGTTAATGGGAATTTTAGTGAAGAGAGAAAGAACATCAAAGATGACAAGGATGTCATCCTTGCCGACTTTAATGTTTTTGATCTTGTTTACAAAGAAAGAGGAGTCTTTAACAAAGGAGCTAGTGTTTCTGACTAAGGGTTTGAGTTTATGAGCTAGGTATTTTGCAAGTTGATAAGTAGGGCTGCCTATTGTGTTGATGATGGGTCTAAGAGGGGCCCCTTCTTTATGAATTTTAGGAAGTCCATATATCCTAGGGGTGGAGGGGCAGCTAACAATCAATTTCTTTTTATCATCATTTTGTATGTTGCTTAATTTAATGGCATTGGAAACTTCTTTTGCAATCTTATTTAAGGGGTTTTTATTGAGTTTCTTATAACTTCCACTGTTATTGAGGTGATCCAACATTTTTTCAATGTAGTTTTCCTTATTCATAACAACAACAGCCCCACCTTTGTCTGCTTTTAGAACTACTAAATTCTTATTATTGTTTAGGGATTTTAGAGCCAAAAATTCTTCTTTGGTGATATTGTTCTTTGGTGGTTTTACTCTATGAAGAATTACTGAGCCGTCTTGTCTGATTTCTTCTTTAGCATTATCTGGGAGGTTTTTAATACTATTTTCAATGCTGCATAAGATATCTTCAATAGGAATTTTGCGAGGGGCAATGGCAAAGTTAAGACCTTTTCCTAGTAACCTAGTAGTGTTTTCATCGATGGGGTGGGTTGATATGTTTATAACTAAATTTTTGGGTACAGTGGTTTTGACTTGGTTTGTCTTACGTTCAAAGTTATTGACTTGTTTACTATCGTTATTGGAGATATTAAGGACGAGATTTGGATTCACGGTATTATTACTGATCGTGTTAGTGTTGGGTAGACTTATTATTTTAATCTTATTATCATTACTATTTGGTTCGTTTTTACATTGGCTTTTACTGTTGTGGTTGTTTACATTATTCATTATATGCCCGTTGTTAATATTATTCCTAGTATTTGTGATATCAGGATTGGTTATTTGTATACTGGAGGTGAGGGGATTAATGCTAATAGTGGAACTGGGTTCAATATTACTTATACGACAGGTGTTATTATTAGGTTTAATGGAAAGGTTAAAACGACTGTCAAGATTGTTGTAGCTATCATTGCTGCATTTTTTATCAATATTTTCTATCGGTGTGTCAAAACTGTTTAGTTTGTTATCAAAATCACGTGTAAGTTTGTGGTTATTGTCGTTGTGGTTCGAATTATGAATTATTTTCTCTTTGTCAAAAATACGGATGAGTTCTTATTAGCGCAACAATGCATTTGTTCTTTGAACATCTGGTCGAAGTCTTTGTCTGCATAGTTGTTTTGGAAAGGAGGGATTGTATGTTGGTCGCCTTGATATCTCTGCTCCCTTTGTCTGATCTGAGGGGCTTGACCCCTCGTGAGGTTCTGATTCTTGGGATGAGGGTCCTGCTATTCCCAAGCAATGGGTCTATTTCCCACAGACATTTTCTCCATCATCTTCTCCATGGTTCTCATCATTAAGTCGAATTTGTCATCTGCAGATCTCGATGTTTATGGCTATGCATCTCCTTGGGGCCTCTTCTCACCTCTGTTGAATCTTGGTTTGATCTTCCTCGATGCCATTATATTCACCTCGACCTCGATCACATTCCTCATTATCACATCTAGGCTTACTTATCTTCTCTCTCTCAACAAAAAGGAGAAATCATTATCGAAAGATTCAGCGTAACACAACTGCACAGCTCCAGGGGGTGGCTTGACTTCTGCAGCAATTGAGTTACACACATTCATGAAATGGGATGAGAATTCTTGCATCGTCTTGTCCGACGCCTTCTTCATATTATTGTATTGTGTTAACAATTGCAGAGGGTTTTTCTTGTCTCCCCATTTATTAATGAAAGACGTATCGAACACGATGAAGTCTCGAATGCTCACGGGTGGGAGGGATTTGAACCATTTCCTCACCTCCCCCGAAAGGCTCTATGTGAATAACCTCATTTTCGCATCTGCATAGTCTACCTCCTCTAGGTCGACGAAGTCGTTGAACCAATCTAGATGTTTCTGGGCTGATATGTCCCCTTCAGAGTCGTAGAGATTGATCCTTTGGCAGTAATTTTGGGGCAAATCATGAAGTTGGGTGGGCAGAATGAGGGAAGAGAATCTAGTGGCCATGGGTCTAGGAGGGATTTTGACTTGAGGGATGTTATTAGACACTAGGTCTTGGAATCTCTTCTGGTTGAAAACTATGTCATCCAAGCTGGTTTTCGACTTACACATAAACAGGGTTTGCTCGAATAACTCGTCAAACTCTAGGTCTTCAATGCTTTGCGTGTCATCTTTAGGTAAGGATAGGCTTCTGTTTAGGAAATAGAATGGGTTTGGCACTTGCTCTCTAGTCTTGTGCATAATGTTCTCGGGGTCGTACATAGGCTCCGTAGGGTTTGGGTCAGTATTTGCTCTAGTATAGATCGTCTTCGGAGCCATGGTTCCTGAATTGCGCTAATTTATGATACTTTTATTTTTGACCGGAGTCGCCATGGTAAAGGTTTCAGCTGGTATAGATTTTTGTCCCTCTATTACCCTCAGGGGTCAAACTACAACATTAGTCATTCTCCCAAGGAAAATCTATTCAATTTTGTCCCCGACAATGACACCAGAATGTTAGCACTCTGTAAATATGTTTGAGTGATAAACAAATGAAGAAGGTAACTTTTTCAACCAACTTCGAGGCCCGAAACTAGCCTTTCATACCTGGAGAGGGCTCTCTTGGGAGACCCTATCTCTTCATGGAATATGGATTTAAAGAAGTGGCTAGATTTTAACACCTTTGATATAAAGGGTTCTGGTTACATTTGCGCAAGAAAATAACACGTGGGATATGGAGTCGATTCGAGGAAACAATGGAAACAAATGACTTGGTGACTGAACCTTGAGAGGATAAAGGCTAAGCAAGCAACAATCTTCAGTGAAAAATGGTAATGTGTGGCAGATCAAAAATACAGGAAGTAACTTGGAGCACCGCTGCGGGTGAATTCAGAGCTAGCTTTTAGAGGAAAACGTTTTGTCTAAGTGGCACAAACAAGGGGTACTGTGTAGCAAATCCATAGGTTCAAAAATTCTTTCCGAAATAGACATAAAAATATATGGAAAAAGATAACAGGAAGTACATACACAAGAAAGGGAAAACAATACATCCAACTGCTACAATTATAATCTTTTCATCAAAGTTACAGGAATTTTTCATTAAGTTTTGGTAGAACTCAAATTACATACAATAGCTACTATCTATACCAATTTTTCCAACCAACCTGGCTTACATTGAAAAGACCAAATATCTAAATGAGGGTGTTGATTGGGCTACCCTACTCTTCTAACTACTATCCCTATAAACTAGGGAACCGACTGTTCTCTGTTACAAAAATCTTCGCCTGACGTTTTCCAAAAATAGACAAAAGGTACATCTGGCTACATCATGATTGTCATAATCTGCCATGGGGATTTGGTTGTCGATCAGGTATCTGCGTGGAGAAGTGTTTGTCAGAGTCCCGCTGTCTGCTGTAACGACTTTTGTTTTCTGTGGCGCGCTCATCCTGTTGGGGGGAGTGTGCGCGGAAAGTGGCTGTCAAAAGTCACGACCGTTATAAAAATGGAAAAATGTCTTGGGTGATGTTTCCTTAAAAAATTGTCAAGATTTTCCTTCTGTCTGTGAATACAGGGAAAAAATTGGCTAATATTATTTCTTCTGCTCGCTGGAGAGAGCTATCCCTTCGGCTGCTTCACCTTCTTTGGAGTGTTTGGCATGCCTTTCTTCCGACATCCGCTGTGCTTCGCGTAACTGTACAATCATATCCTTCATTTCCTGGAGTTGTCTTTTGAGCCACATTGCGTTCCCTTCATGACCTCGTGCTACTGATGCTTCTGTGATATTCGTTGCCAGCTGTTGTCTCAACCCCCTATTTTCTTAGTACAGTTCAACAATGGCTAGCTTCACTTGTTTTAACTGCTAAGATGTCTCTTGATCATTTGAATCTATGGGATTGATCCTTCTAGTTTTGCTCCCACTTTCTCAGTAAGTGCCTTCCAAAGGTTCCAGGTGGACGACGCGCATAAATAATTTTTTAGCTATCGGTCATGCACGCAACTCATCTGAGGTTCAAATTTCCTTAGCCTCCTTGTTCTTCCTTGGTTTTCCTCTTCTCCGAGGTATATGCTGTTGGGGAAACATGGCTTCTTCTGCCCTTCCTTCCTGCACAGTTCCTTCCACTCCAAATTTTGTGCGATGTGATGTTGTCGTCCCCGTGGGTGAAAGGAAAACCCCCTTTTTATCTCTGGGGACACCTGCTGCGAGTGAGAATGAATCCCAATCACTCTGAGGCTTGGGTATGGCAATCTTGCCACTATGTGTACCATTTTTCTTGTTCTGAGAGGTCACCATGGCATGCTCGGTATGTTTCTTGTGCACATTATATTGATTGGATGCTTAAAATGGAGAATTCAATCGATCTGGGACTACGAGAAAACTTACAGACACAACCTGAATCTGATTTCTCAGACAGAATGGGTGTAGAAACTCTGGGATTTATAAAATCTCGGACAAAAGGAAGAATCGTGCCAAAGAACAGTGAATTCATGGCGACTAGATGTTGCGAATCGAATCACCGATCTTCCATAACACATCCCTATGTGCAAGGTACTCGCGATAAGGATTGTCGGGAATACGTGATGCGAACACCATGATTTTTTACTCATTCTACCCTCATGATGAACTGATAATAGATGCAACACTTGCCGAAATGACTTCCATTAACTGCTTGACTCGACTTAGGGCACGTAAAGACTAACTTTGACAGGACCCGACTCTTTGGGAACGACATGCCCATACTTTTTACGTATGCTTCAATTCTGAGACCCCTTCCTGTTTCCAAGGGCCAATTGACCACTTACTGATTTAGACCTTTTCATTTTTATGTACCTGAGTTCACATGTTTGTACACATGGGTCACAATGTGACTAAAAACCAACTCTAAATGGAAAGAAAAAATGGCTGCGCTAACAGGACCCTAGTTCCTTATACTACTTAACATTGTACTCAACACCCATACATGGCACCCTGGTTTATGGTTGTACATCCTCACACAAGCATTCAGGGAAACACTTTTTGAAAGGGGGGTGGAGTTTTGGGATCCTCCCTATGGGTGTAATGGGAGGAAAAAGGGTTGATTAGACTAATAATAGTGTAGTATGGTGGCCATTCAACATATAGTGGAATCAATCCATTATGATTGTTATTATTAAATAAGGCCCACTAATTAGTTAGTATTGAATAAATGTAGTGTGGACTCATTAAATACGGTCCACTAGAGAGTTAGGAGGTGGTTATGATTAGTGTTATTTATCTAATATATAAACATGTATGGATTCCTCCTTTTAGAGCATGTATTGGAGTATACTATATTAGATCTTAGCTCATTAGGAGGTTGCCTCGTTGAAGATGAAAGTGAACATGAGTTGATCTTTTCATAAAATGTATCATTATATAGTGTTTCCCTATCATAAGGGTTTTGCTATAGAATAAATTGTTGAGCATTTTTCCATATTTCATTTCTTATTCAATGTTATGGTTTAAGTATCATAACATCCTCCACTAGTGTTCCAACATTGAACTAGAACCTTGTATCTCTCAACATATTCCATATCTTTGTAGACTTCACCCTATTTCCTTTCTTAACCATATTGACTTATTATCACTTGGTCATATAGTAAGCATATGATATTTCTTAACATATTTTCTTGGATCAAGTTCTTTTGTAGCCTTGTTATAAGAAGACCCCACATAATTTCATCAATAGTAGGGACCCTTTATTTCAAGTAATCATCCATGATATTAGGTCACTAATTAGTATCATAGCTAGTGTATGACTCTTGTCTTGTTTAATTTTGGCCAAAAATAACCTTTTGGCATCGCCTTATTAACTGTAGACACATCTAAAGCCTTGAGAATATTTTCCCAATATGTTATCTTTGGAAGACAATATTCTTCCCCTCCATCTTCATTGTTACATTAAATTCAATAGTATATTATTGTATTCCTTTATTCAAGTCTTCCATCTCTTTTAGTGTATTGAATGGTGACAATGCAATCTCCCCCTTAGGAAAGTATGACTTTCCATTATCCCTTTTTTCCATATATCTATGCAATACGAC
>JASDQU010436043.1:63783-90551 GCA_032191745.1 Picea mariana
GATGGAAAAAAAAATTCAGGATTACAATATAACCCTGGGGCATTCCACTGTGTACTATCAACAAGGAAATGAGTTAGTAGATTCCTCAAATAACATCCTAACCAGGATCATCAAAAGACTCCTGCAAGACAACAAGAAAGCTTGGCATAAAAATTTTATCTATGCGTTGTGGGCAAATCGGGTTACCACCAAGAATTCCATATCAATGTCACCCTTTCAGATCATTTACGGTGCAGAGGCAATCTTCCCTACCTCACTAGGGCCACCCTTCAGAAATTTGTTGCAAGAGAAGGAGTCTAATCCAAATGATGTGCAGAGGAGAATAAATCAGCTAATTCACACGTAGCAGGCAAGGGAACAGGTGTATAATCGATCACAGCTCCATCAGGAGAGGATGAAGAAATATTTCGACAAGCATTCTAAGTAGGAAGATTTTCAAATAGGGGAGTTGTTTTCTAATATGGGATGCGAGGAATGAAGATAAAGGGAAGCACAGAAAGTTCAACCACCTTTGGACAAGTCCATTCAAAATCAACACATATTGTGGGAACAATTCTTATTTCCTAGAAGGATTAAATGTAGAATGCCTTGGTTGGGGACCTATAAAAGGCAGGTTCCTCAAGCATTATCTGACAAAATAAAATCCATTTAAGTCAATTGTCATTGTATATAGTCATTTTATTTTTGTGTCGAGTCAGTAGGTTAGCAGAAAATTGAATCTCGAAGTGAAGGCCCTAAGTTTATGATGAGTCTTTAGAAGTTGTGTCAATAGGTTTAGGTTGTGTTTTGTTTTTCGTACTACAGTGCCAAAGAGTCGAAATAAGGCCCAATGGTCAGGCACCTGGTCTACTGTTCTTTTCTACCTTGCAAGGAGGATAGCATCCTCGTTGGAGCCAGCTGTTAGCGCTGCATTTTTTATTTCCATTTAGAGTCGGTTTTTAGTCATGTTGTGACCCATGCGTCTAAACATGTGAAGTTAGGTACGTAAAAATGAAAGGGTCTAAATCAGTAAGTGGTCATTTGGCCCTTGGAAATGGGGAGGGGTGTCAGAGTTGAAGCATGCGCAAAAAGTACGGGCATGTCATTCCAAAAGAGTTGGGTCCTCTCAAAGTTAGTCTTTATGTGCCCCAGGTCAAGTCAAGAAGTTAATGGAAGTTGTGTCGGCAAGTGTTGCAGCTATTATTAGTTCATCATGAGGGTCGAAGGAGTAAAAAATCACATCATTTGCATCACGTATGCCCTGCAAGCCTTATCGCGAGTACCTTTCACGCAAGGATGTGTTATGGAAGATCTGTGATTCGATTCACAACATCTAGTTGCCATGAATTCACTGTTCTTTGGCATGATTCTTCCTTCCATCCGAGCTGTTATAAATCCCATATTTTCTACACCCATTATGTCCGCGAAATCATATTCAGGTTGTGTCTATAAGTTTTCTCGTAGTCCCAGATCGATCGAATTCTCCGTTTTAGGCATCCTCTCAATATACTGTGCGAAAGACACATACCGATCGCACCATGGAGACCTCTGAGATCAAGAAAAAGGGTACATGTAGTGGCAAGATCATCAGACCCGAGCTTGAGTGTGATTGGGATTCGTTCTCACTCGCATCAGGCATCCCCAATGATAAAAAGGGGGTTTTCCTTTCACCCACGGGGATGATGACATCACATCGTGCAGAATTTGGAGTGGAAGGAACTGCTCAGGAAGGAAGGGCAGCAGAAGCCTTGTTTCCCCAATGGAATATACCTCAGAGAAGGGGTAGACAAAGGAAGAAAAAGAAGGTTGAGGAAATTTGAATCTCAGATGAGCCACATGCATGACCTATCGTTGAACAAATACTTATGCACATCATTCACCTGGAGCCTTTAGAAGGCACTAGCTGAGAAAGTGGGAGCAGATTGAGGAGGATGGATGCCACAGGTTCAAATGATCAAGAGACAGCTCAACAGTTGAAATAAGTGAAGCTATTCATTGCCGAACTGTACCAAGAAAATAGGGAGCTGAGACAACATCTGGGGATGAAGATCACGGAAGCATGAGCAGCATGAGGTCGTGAAGGGAATGTAATGGGGCTCAAAAGACAGCTCCGGGAAGCACAGGATATGATTGTACAGCTGCACGAAGCACAATGGTGTTCAGAATAAAGGCATGCCAGACACTCCAGAGAAGGTGCAGTGGCCGAAGGGATAGCCCGCGCAACTCTCGTCAATGAGAAGAAGAAACAATATTAGCCAAGTTTTCCCTATATTCGTAGACAAAAGGAAAATATTGACAATTTTTTAAGGAAACATCACCCAAGACATTTTTTCATTTTTATAATGATCGTGACTATCTACATCCACTTTCCACGCACACTCCCCCTATTAGGATGAGCACGCGACAGAAAACCAAATCGATTATGGTAGACAGCGGGACTTTGACAGACACTTGTCCACCCAAATACCTGATCGACAACTGAATCCCTGTGGTGGATTACGACGATCATGATGTAGCTAGATGTACCTTTTGTCTATTTTTTGAAAGCGTCATGCAAAGAGTTTTGTAACAGAGAACATTTGGTTCCCTAGTTTGTAGGGATAGCAAATAGAAGAGTAGGGTAGCCCAAGTGGCGCCCTCATTTATGTATTTGATATTTTTGATGTAAGCCAGGTTGGTTGCAAAAATTGGTATAGACAATAGCTATTGTATGTAATTTGAGTTCTACTGAAACTTAATGCAAAGTCCTGTAACTTTGATGAAAAGATTCTAATTGTAAGAATTGGATGTATTGTTTTCCCTTTCTTGCATATGTAGTTCCTGTTGTCTTTTTCCATATCTTTTCTGTCTATTTTGGAACGAATTTTGGAACCTATGGATTTGTTGCGTAGTTCCCCTTGTTCCTGCCACTTAGACAAAATGTTTTCCTCTAAAACCTAGCTCTGAATTCACCCGTAGCGGTGCTCCAAGTTACTTCCTGTATTTTCTATCCGCCACACATTACCATTTTTCACTGAAGATTGTTGCTCGCTTAGCCTTTATCCTCTCAAGGTTCAGTCACCAAGCCATATGTTTCTGTTGTTTCCTCGAATCAAATCCATAGCCCACATATTATTTTCTTGCTCCAATGTAACCAGAACCCATTATATCAAAGGTGTTAAAATCTAGCCACTTCTTTAAATCCATATCCCGTGCAGAGACAGAGTCTCCCGAGAGATCCCTCTCCATGTTCAAAAGGATAGTTTCGGGCCTCAAAGTTGGTTGAAAAAGTTACCTTCGTCGTCTGTTTATCATCCGAACAGATTTACATAGTGCTAACAGGTCCCATGTACAATGGTTTGCAATGCATGTACAATGGTCAGAGATAGTTCTAAATTAGTCTAAGATTCCCATCCATAAACTTGGATCCCATGTACAAGTGTTGACCAAAACACTGAAGTAGTATTGGAAGCTTGTCCATAAGCATGGGACCCATGCACAAGTACTAACCTCAATGTTGAACTAATCCAAGAATCTCATCCACAACCTGGGTCCCATGTCCAAGTTTTTATGCCAACTCCCAAATAATGACACCTAAGGTTAATGAATGGGTAGGTATTATGATCCAAATTCCCACCATGGTCATGTGAATCCAAATAATTAAAATAATCCACATCCAAAAGATCATCTACATAGTTGTAAAATGTCAGGTGTGAATCTACAAGGAACATTATCACTAGAGAATATGCATGTTAAAAATTGGCAGTCATAACCAACTTCTAACTTCCCTCAATCATATTCTCTTCATATGGTGGAGTAAGGTTATCAAAGAGAAGTCAAAATTAGTTATCATCCTAGATATTACAACTATCTATATACCATTCATCAAAAGCCTAGTCTAAATCACCTTATGCACATATGTCTCTTGTATTCTCCTCTTCAATATGTCTCTAAAGTTTCAACCTTTGTATTGCTTCATAGGCTTCTTATATTTTAATCCTATGTACTCTAGAAGGAGTATCTCTATATGAATTACTTGAGGGTGTGAAAAATCATCTACTTTGATTAACCATTGTTGGATATGCTCTTCATATTCCATAGAAAGTTCAAGAAAACTTACATGAGGGTCTTCTTCCACATAATCTACATATAACCTTGGATATTCCTCAATGATAGGAGCTAATACATCCATGTAAAATTCCATAATCTATTGTAAGAATGAGAGCTAACATTTTGAGGTGGTGAATTGAAATTGTTGTAACTTCCTCAATATTGCTCATACATATATCATATAATATGTCAAATTGAAGTTGTTGGAGTGCTCTTTCACCTATATTTGGTTTGGCTTCAATATTGGTAATCTATCAAAAGTTATCTATTTTTCAATAGAAAGAATAAATCCACGATCATAACAAAGAGAAACCATAGAATAAATTATTTTAAATCAGTAATATCTTCACTTCTCAAAGTCCAATTTGAAATATTATTTTTCCAAATTGTGTGTTTTTTCGAGAGGAACTTAGATATGCAATTAGTTTTTTCAAATTGTACATAGAAATATTTAGGAATGGATTTGATTGTTATGGACCTATATTTCCATTTGAAAATGTGCAAAATAGAAAAATAAAAATCATTCCGTTTTGGCCCAAGAAAGAGCTCCAATACCACTAGTTATGATCCTTAACCCCTAAAATTGAATAACAAATAATATATTCATAAATGTTGAACACATTATTCTATAAAAAAAACTTAAGATAGGGCAACACCATATAATGATTCTTTTATGGAATGATCAACTCCTATTCATTTGTAAGATAAGATCCAATACAATATACTCTAATACATGCTCCATAAGGATGACTCCATTCTTATTTATATCTTAGCTAAAGAACCCTAATAATAACCACCTCCTAAATAACTAGTGGACCTTCTTTGGTGAGACATACTAACTACCTAGTGGACCTTATTTAATAATAGAAAACATAGTGGATTGTTGGGCCCTTCGTTTTGATGAATAGAAGTTGTGCAAGTTATGTTGCAGCTTCATTTTGATGAACAAAAGTTGTGCACACTGCTTAGGAGCTGGAAAACAAACTAAAGGAAGAAACAAAAAGGAGTTGGAAGTATAGTGCAACATTATTTTTGAAGAAAGAATTCACAACAAGATCAAGAAGAAGAGAGAACTCTCGAGTTCTCAACCAAAAAACCTAGATGGGATTATATATATGGGATCAATATGATTGTGATATGGATAATGAAGGGATAATGAAGGGCTACTAAAAGGCTAAGGACGAATGACTAAATGAATGAATGATATTGATTCTAATTCGGAGTCTAGTTTACTCACAGTTGTTAGTTGAGTTGAATCTTGAGATCTGGGTAAGAACCAGATTGTCAATGTAATAGAGTTTTATATTATTGTAGAGTTGGAAAGAGCAAGGGAATGAGATAACCTTGTCTCACACTAGTTGGGGAGTATCCTATGATAACTTGTATATGTGACTCAAGTTGTGAGAAGAACCTAATATATGCTAATACAATTGGAGACCCAAATTTTGAATATATCTTGTGTATTTAGTCTTCTGATTCTCTTGAATACTACTATGTATTATTTTTTATATATGATATGCTTAATTTCTTTCTTGTGAATGGCGATGCAACTTTGTTCTTTATTCTTAGTTAGGAAATGTTCAGAACTGCTACAGGTTTAATCTATCTTGCACAAGACTAACATGAATCTTGATACTTCAAAGATTTATCTAAGTATTCTCCTTACCCTTCCCTCTCTTACTCATCTTAGTTGTGATTCGGGTGAGACTTCTTCCCTCTCGGGAAGATGAAAATGCCATCTCTCTAGACTACATTGGTACCTTTTGTTGGTAGATTGAGAAGGACCCTGGTCTGATCACTTTTGCACCAACAAAATGGTTATGTTGTTGGGACCTGTGTTTTAAAAGGGAACCTGTAAGGAGAATGCTTCTGCAGATCTATAGATATGATATTTGGAAATGGTGGGAATTAAATTGTGAGGCCTTTGTATGAAAGGAAGAGAAGTTACGAGGTAAAAGCGAGAAGGCTACAAGAGATTTTATCTTTTACTCAGAAAGATCGAGTGACCAGTATGAGATATTCTGGGTAAAATTTCTGGAAGAACTATTCCATTGGATAGATCGTCTACAAGAATCTCCAGAATTCAAATAACATGTCAAGAAGACATGTACGTGGGACACAGAGAAGATCACAACACTTCATTGGTTGGATCACCAGATTACGCAAGCACTCGATTTCTAGGTTAACATGACTCTGGAAAGATATATCATTGAATTTGCAACTAAGAATATCTAATCTTTTTCATGGGCGAAATAATTTTTCAAGAAAGGTGCATGTGGAATACTGTTGAGGGAAATTCCCCTATGAATCAAAACATTATTGATGGAGGATAGGATGATAACTATTCCCTCAACTGAGACATCATCCTAAACACCTACTCTTGGGGCAGGGTGATTTTGGGGTAGGATAATGACCTGAGAAGGGGAAAGGGTCCTTTGATAGATGGGGGAATGTCAAGAAAAGAATGCAAGAAAAAATCAAGCCTTGAGGAGAGCCGCCATAGTTGAGAAGTGGTGGCACGAAAAGGTAAAGAAAGCAACAAAGCATTCAGAGGTGTTGTACAAAGAAATCGGATCAAGAGGAACAGATGAAAGAAAGAAGGAAGAGTTGAGGAAGGTAAGAAGACAAGAAAGACTCACCAGTCTAAGATTACAGCAGAGAGAAGCGCAGAGAGAAATTATTCCCCAAGGGGGTGAACGAGAAGAGGAATTTGGAGAAGCAAGGGAAGACGAAGCTGGTCTGGACCTTGCAGGAGACCAAGAAGATTCAACCCAAATATCAGGAAGCATCGGGAATCAAGTTGAGAAGGTTGCTCCAGAGGAAGAAAATGAGACCCCAAAATCAAAGATACTTGCCCAGAAGTTAGTGGAACCAGCCCCAAATCACCCATCCCCCAAGTGTCCTCTATACCCATGGTAAATTATACACCACCTACTTATGCTATTTCTGTTCCATCACAGTCAATTACTCAGTCATTGTCTTTAAGTGTAAACACTGGGAGGATATTGGGATCCCCTGGCATATCGCAACCAGAGCCATTAGGTTTCATTCTAATATGAACAGTGAGACCCGGAATGGATGGAAATATGGGAGGCTCAATCGCCCGACACCCAGAGTTCTTTGTTAAAGGGGATGAGGATGTAGTGAATCATTGGTTCTTATGTGAAGCCATCTAGAGATCCATAGGGACTCTCGATGCAAATATGTTAGTAGAATTTTAGACTACCTTGAGGGGTCGTGCTCTCAAATGTTATGAAGGTTATTGAACCAGGGGTGCAAGGACAAGTGTTCACCCTTTCCCAAGTTCATTTGAAGTTCATCGTTGAATTCAAACTACCTCAGTCAAATAAACACGATCTCTCTGATTTGCGGGAGATTCAATAAAGGGAAGGAGAATCTTCCTGGGAGTAATTGAAATCATGGGAGATAAGGATCGACCCTACCCTTATCTACTCGAAATTAATTGGGCATAAGAAAACTATGTTATCATTGATCTAAATAGGGACACCATGACATTTGAAGCAGATGAGATAAAATTAGTTCAACCCTTAGATCCATATTTAGGGCCTAGATACACTTAACCAGTGGACAACAATATGGAATCATATTCTCTTGACCAATTATACACCATAAGAGTAGGAACAAGACCAGATTACATAAATCCCATTGTAGATGGTTCGATAAGTTGGAGAAGAATATAATCTGCTAACGAGGATTCAAAATTAGCATTTGACAGTTTCCAATAAGGCTCATATGAATGATTCTCAAGACGATGCGCAACTATCAGAGAAATGAGATGGACTGTAACTGAGATCACAGAACACTTGACATATGATGGTACCTCAGAGGTACATAGTTTTCTTGCCAGCATGGAAGAGAAAATAGCGACGATCAAAGGATCTTTGTTTTTTAATTAGCCTTGCAACATACCCCTGCTAAATGGTGGGCCACTCATAAAGCCTTGATTATGGAGTGGGAAGATGTGAAGCAAGCCATATGATGTCGATTCCAAAGTAGGTATCAACTGAAAGAAGAGATGAATATAGATTTTCAAGATGCACAACTGTTCGATGGACGGTCTGACCCTAAAGTGCATATTAAGCATTGCTTAAAGCAGTGGAAAGTTGTGGAAGTACCCTCTCACCTATGGGTTCAGGTATTCCTCCACTCACTAGTTCCAATCCCAAAATCCTGGTATATGCATGAAGAAACCAAAAGACAAACACCTTGTTAGCAGACATAGCAGGACCAATTTTTCGAGGACTTCTCCTTTAAAAGTAAGTACCCTAAGCTTAACACAGTCCTTCAAAGAATCAGAGAGATGATTTTTATTAACATTTGCAAAAAGAGATCAATTCCAGTAATATGTGTTGACCATGTTCAATTGCTTTAGTCTAGTCCGAGTCTTGAATCTGATAAGATAATTGTATCTTGTATTAAAGTTGATAAAGACCTGGAAAAAACTAATACGGGAGGCAGTAGAGAGATTCAAGATACTATACCTAGTCACACCTGTAGCTCCTACAAAATCCACTAAAGTGGTGGAAAGTTAATATAGGGAGTACAGAGCATCCTAAGATAACTTCTATAGGATATTACAGAGATGAGAAAACTATGAATGAAGTACACATCCTGTTGCGCGAATATGAGGACCAATTTCCGAAAACATTCTCAGAACTAAAAGGTATAAAAGGAACCATGGGAGAAATGAATATTGAGTTGAAACCCGACTCAAGACCCGTGAATCATAGACCATACCTCCTTAATCTTAAAATAAAAGAGAAGGTCAATAAGGAAGTGGAAAAAATGTTGGTCACAGGACTTATTTTCCCAATTGAATAAGCAGAGTGGATTAGCCCCATAGTTATCTAGAGCAAGAAATATATAGAAGAAATTTGGGTCTGTGTGGATTACAAAAGTTTGAAATTGGCATGTGTACACGATCCATTTCCGACACCTTTCAGTGATGAAGTGTTAGATCCGGTTGTGGGAAATGAATCTTATTCGTTTATAGATGAATTCTCAGGATATCACCAATTCAGAATTGCGGAAGAAGACAAGAAGAAGACCACATTCATCACCGAATGGGGGGCATTCACATACAACGTAATTCCCTTTGGCTCGAATAATTTCCCTGCATTCTTCTCTCCAATTGTGATAGCATCATTTCGATAGTTCATCCACAAGTTTGTCGAGGTCTACATGGACAATTGGACAATATACAACATGTTAAAAGAACATGTAGGGCTACTTCGGTTAATGTTTGATAGATGTCGTGAATTGTAGATATCTTTGAATCTAAGAAAGTGCATCTTTTGTGTGCCACATGGAAATTTTCTAGGCCATATTGTATGAAGAGAAAGAGTCTTGGTAGACCCAACTAAAGTTGAGGTTATTCTGAACATGTCGCCACCTACAAGTGTCAAACTGTTGTTCTCTACACTTGGACAGATGGGATATTACCACAGGTTTATCAGAAGATATGTAAATATCATCACACCACTAGAAAAAATGGTAAATAAGTCTGAACTATTTCGGTGGACACCAGAGTGTGACAAAGAATTCGACATTCTCGAAGAAAAACTAATCACTGCACCTATCTTGATATTTCCCAATTGGAAAATTGAATTCCATGTACATGTGGATGCATCAGGAATTTCTCTGGGAGACATCTTAGCGTAACCAGGGGAAGGAAATATGGACCACCCTATCTACTTTGCCAGCTGAAAAATTTCACAAGACGAATGTAACTACACAACCACCAAAAGGGAAGGTCTAGCTATGATTTATGCATTACAAAAGTTTAGACACTATTTCCTAGGCTCTCATTTCAATTTTTTTACTGACCACTCTGCATTGAAGTACCTAGTCAATAAACCAATACTTGAAGGAAGGATTTGCAGGTGGCTACTGCTCTTTCAATATTTTTCATTCAAAGTAGTTGTCAAACTAGGAATATGCAATGTGGGTCCAGATCACCTTTCGTCGAAGTCAGGGGAAAGTGGTGGAGCAATGGATGATCAGCTCCGAGATGTGGACTTGTTCTGAATTGAGGCCATCCCAGAGTATCTTGAAGACATTGTTGTCTTCCTCAGTACAGAGACTTGCCCAGAAACTTACTTTGCAACCCAAAAACGGCATATGGTGGTTCACGCAACAAGCTATCAACTGATTGCGAGACAACTTTACAAATGAGGACTAGACAACATCCTCAAAAGATGTGTCTTGAATCATGAAAGACAAAATATCCTATGGGAATGCCACAATGGAGTTTCGGGAGGGATAATTAAGGGATAATGAATGGATAGTGAGAGGCTAAGGATGAGCGACCGAATGAATGAATGATATTGAGTCTAAGTCGGATTCTAGTTTACTCATAGTTGTTAGTTGAGTTGAATCTTGATATCTGGGTAAGATCCAGACTGTCAATGTAATAGATTTTTGTATTATTGTAGACTTGTAAAGAGCAAGGGACTGAGATAACCTTGTCTCAAACTAGTTGGGGAGTATCCTCTAATTACTTGTATATGTGACTCAAGCTTTGAGAAGAACTTGATATATGCTAATACAATTGGAGACCCAAATTTTGAATATATCTTGTGTATTTAGTCTTCTAATTCTCTTGAATACTACTTTGTATTATCTTTTATGTCTGATATGCTTAATTTATTTCTTGTGAATGGCGACACAACTCTGTTTCTTTATTCTCAATTAGGAAATGTTCAGAAATGCTATAGGTTTAATCTACCTTGCACAAGACTAACATGAATCTTGATACTTCAAAGATTTGTCTAAGTATTATCCTTACCCTTCCCTCTCTTACTTGTCTTGGTTTCTCTTCGGATGAGACTTCTTCCCTCCTGGGAAAATGAAAATACTAGTGCTCTAGACTACATTGGTACCTTTTATTGGTAACTTGAGAAGGACCCTCGTCTGATCACTTTTGTGCAAATAAAATGGTTCTACTTTCTGGGACTTGTGTTTTAAAAGGGAACCTATAAGGAGAATGCTTTCGCGGATCTATAGATCTGATATTCGGCAATGGTGGCAACAAAATTGTGACGCATTTATATGGAAGGAAGTAGAGTTGCGAGGTAAAAGTGAGAAGGATACAAGAGATTCTATCTTTTACTCAAAAAGATCGAGTGACCAATATGAGATATTCTGGGTAAAATTCCTAGAAGAACTATTCCATTGGATAGATCGACTACAAGAAGCTCTATAATTCAAAGCACGTATCAAGAAGACTTGTACGTGGGACACATAGAAGATTGCAACACTTCATTGGTTGGATCACCAGATTACTCAAGTAGTCGATTTTTGGGTTAACACGACTCTAGAAAGATATATCATTGAATTTGCAGCTAAGAATCACCAATATTTTTCATGGGTGGAAGAAATTTTCAAGAAAGGTGCACATGGAATACTGTTGAGGGAAATTCCCCTATGGATCAAAGCATTATTGATGGAGGACGGGTTGATAACTATTCCCTCGACTGAGATGGAAGCCTAAACACCTATGTCTGGGGTAGGGTGATTTTAGGGTAGGATCATGACCTAAGAAGGGGAAACGGTTCTTTGATAGATAGGGGAAGATCAAGAAAATAACGCAAGAAATGAGTGAGCCTTGAGGAGATCCTCCATAGTTGAGAAGTGGTGGCACGGAAAGGTAAAGAAAGAAGAAAAGCAGTCAGAGGTGTTGCAAAAAGAAATCGGATCAAGAGGAACAAATGAAAGAAATAAGGAAGAGTTGAGGAAGGTAATAAGACAAGAAAGATTGGCCAGTCTAAGATTACAACAAAGAGAAGCACAGAGAGAAAGGATTCCCTAGGTGGGTGGACGAGAAGAGGATTTTGGAGAAGCAAGCGAAGATGAAGCAGGTCTGGACCTTGCAGGATACCAAGAAGATTCATCCCCAATATTGGGAAACATCAGGAATCAGGCCAAGAAGGTTGCTCCAGAGGAAGAAAACGAGACCCCCCAAATCAAAGAAACTCGCCTAGAAGTCAGTGGAATCAGCCCTAAATCACCCATTCCCCAGGTGTCCTCTATACCCATGGTAAATTCTACACCGCCAACTTATGCTTTTTCTATTCCATCGTAGTCAGTTAGTCAGTCGTATTCTATAAGTGTAAACACTGGGAGGATATTGGGATCCCCTGGGATATTGCAACCAGGGTCGTTAGGTTTCATTCTAATAGGAATAGTGAGACACAGACTCGCTAGAAATATGGGAGGATCGATCACCCGATACCGAGAGTTTTGGGCTAAAGCGGACGATGATGTAGATGTGAAGCCATCTAGAGATCCATAGGGACTCTCGATGCAAACAAGTTAGTATAGTTTTAGACTACCTTGAGGGGTCGTGCTCTCAAATGGTACATGAAGGCTATTGAACCAGGGGTGCAAGGACAATCGTTCACCCTTTCCCAAGTTCGTTTGAATTTCATTGTTAAATTAAAACTACCTCATTCAGAGCAACAAGATCTCTCTAAGTTGTGGGAGATTCAACAAAGGGAAGGAGAATTTGCTTGGGAGTATAGTCAAAAATTTAAAGATGTTATTGGGAGGTTAGCGCATCCAATTCATGAGGATCACCAGAGGGAATGGTACATTACTACCTCTAATGAGGATTCCTCTAATACAATAATGGATAGCCACCTTAACAAACGCCTTGGGACAGTCGATGAAGATTGAAGGCATGGCAGGTTATCCAGGGAGTCTGAGGGTGACCAGACCTCGAGTAGATGCAATTTTTTCGCAAATCCATGGAAAAATATCGGTTCTAACAGATAAGATTCAATAATTAACCATACCAATACTAGGACGACCTCAATTTTGGTTCATAGGATGCTACACAGAAGGGCATATGGAAAATGAATTTCCATGCATGAGGGGAATGGGACCTCCTCAGAATCCGATGGGACACTCTCTAGGACCAACGGGAGGAGTTGCACAAGTATCTGTGACTCCACCATTCCATAGACCGGGGCTATACCATACCTTCCAGGAACTCAAACATCTCATCCAACTGAGTATTGTGAGATTTTTCAAACCCATGGGCATGCACTGAGGCAGTGTCCTATTATGCAGAAGTACACGACTTCTCCCAATAAAATATATTGTGAGTTATGTGCATCTACGACCCATGCTACAAATCAATGTAGAGAGTTGGAATCGCTTGCTGACAGATTAGATTAGACAACATTCAGAATAAATGAAACCCCCCAAGGACCTGGAAGATGTCAGGGAGGTGGGTTTGGAGGTGGATTAAGAGGAGGAAGAGGGTCGAGAAGATTTTACAACTGCAACGAACAAGGTCACTTAGCCAGAGAATACCCTCACCCAAGATGACCATGGTGCTCTCACTGTAGAAATAATGGGCACGCAACCAAAGATTGCCTATAACTGATTGTGAAATGGGAAGATCGGGTTCGTCAAAGAGGATCTAATCTCACAAGATCATAACTGAAAAGGAGAATCGAGGGACAACTACCTAAGATCAACATCATTACTCATGTAGGAGAAAAAACTGGGGCAGATGCAGACAGTCATCCCAAGATTCAGAAAGTTGTTCCCAAGGATGACAGGTATGACCCTTTGAAACAAAAGTTCTTCTTCAAAGATGCAATAGAAATATTTAAAAGTATCCCTACTCTAGAGATAATGGAGGATCCCCCTAAATTCACCTTTCAACCTAAACTAGCACAAGCCCCTACCTCACCACCGACACCTAGAAACTTTGTAATTCCAAGGAGTCACCCTGAGCAGCCTCAAAACGTAATCAATCTTTGGCTTAAATTGTTCTTTGATATCCTAGGGGATGACCAACTTATGGAGAAGTTGCACAACACCCTGTACCTAACACTAGGAAATGACGAAACCCTCAAAGCCATAGTAAGGACCAACCTCCCTAAGAAGAATACCC
This sequence comes from Picea mariana, assembly GCA_032191745.1. Lineage (NCBI taxonomy): Eukaryota > Viridiplantae > Streptophyta > Pinopsida > Pinales > Pinaceae > Picea > Picea mariana. The sequence continues at coordinate 77,780 of JASDQU010436043.1, forward strand.
GGAGAATACAAAGAATAAAGGTGCGAACGGGAAAGAATTTAGGTTAGAAGCCCAACTAGATGATTTTGAATTCAAATATGTCATGCTAGATTTGGGATCTGATGTCAACATCCTACCCAAAAAGACCTGGGAAGCTTTGGGAAAACCCTAGTTAGTGTATTCCCCCATCCAGTTGAGAATGGAAAACCAATACTGCATTTTCCCAGTAGGAAGGATGGAAAATGTGGAAATTGATATTGCGAGAGTTAAAACCACAACCGATTTTCAAGCAATTGAAATCATGGGAGATAAGTATCCCTACCTTTCTCTACTAAAAATTGATTGGGCATACGAAAAACTATGTATCATTGATCTAAAGAGGGACACCATGATGTTTGAATCAGATGGGATAAAAGTAGTTCCACCCTTAGATCCATATTTAAGGCCTAGATACACTGAACCAGTGGACAACAATATGGAATCAAATGCTCTTGAATAATTATACACCATAACAACAGGAATGATACCATATTACATAAATCCCACTGTACATGGGTCGGTAAATTGGAGAAGCATACATTCTGTTGTCGAGGATTCAGAATTAGCATTTGACAGTTGGTAGCAAAGCTCATATGAACAATTCTCAAGACGATGTGCAATTGTCAGAGCAATGAGATGGATTTGAACTAAGATCAGAGAACACCTGACATACAATGGTACCTTAGAGGTACACAGTTTTCTTTCCAACATGGAAGATAAAATAGCAACAGATCAAAGAATCTTTTTTCTTGACTTATCCTTGCAAGATACCCCTGCTAGATGGTGGGCCACTTAGAAAGCCTTGATTATGGAGTGGGAAGACATGAAGCAAGCCATCCTATTTCAATTCCAAAGTAGGGATTAGCTGAAAGAAGAGATGAATATAGATTTTCAAGATGCACAATTGTTCGATGGACAGTCTGACCCTAAAGTGCATATTGAGCATTGCTTAAAGAAGTGGAAAGTTGTAGAAGTACCCTATCACCTATGGGTTCAAGTATTCCTCCACTCATTGGGTCCAATCCAAAAATCTTGGTATATGCATGAAGAAACCAAAAGACAAACAAGTTGTTGGAAGACCTTACAGCACCAATTTTGCAAGTACTTTTCCTTTACAAGTAAGTACCTTGAGCTCAACACAGTCCTTCAAAGAATCGGAGAGATGATTTTTACTGACATTTTTAAAAATATATCAATTCTAGTAGTATGTGCTAACCATTTTCAATTGCTTCAATCTAGTATGAGTCTTGAATATGATAAGATAATTGTATCTTCTTATAAAGTTGATAAATACCTTGAAAAACCTGATGACTTAGAAGAGCTTAGAAACTTGACTATTAAAGAAACGGAAGGCAGTAAAGAGATTTAGGATACTATACCTAGTCACACCTATAGCTCCTACAACCATCCACTAAAGTTTTGGAAAGTTAATATAGGGAGTACAAATCATCCTAAGATAGCTTCTACAAGAGATTACATGGATGAGAAAACTATGAATGAAGTACATAGCCTGTTGAGAAAATATGAGGACTTGTTTCCAAAAATGTTCTCAGAACTGAAAGGTATGAAAGGAACCATGGGAGAAATGAAGATCGAGTTGAAATTGAGCTCAAGACACGTGAAGAACAGACCATACCACCTTAATCCTAAAATAAAGAGAAGGTCAAGAAGGAAGTGGACAAAATGTTGGCGGCAGGACTTATTTTCCCAATCGAAGAAGCAGAGTGGATTAGCCCCATAGTTATCCAGAGCAATAAAGATACAAAATACATCTGGGTCTGTGTGGATTACAGAAGTCTGAATTTTTCATATGTGCATGATCCATTTCTGACACCTTTCAGTGATGAAGTGTTATATCAGGTTGTGGGAAAAGAATCTTATTCGTTTACAGGCGGATTCTCAGGATATCACCAAGTCAGAATTGCAGAAGAAGACAAGAAGAAGACCACATTCATCACTGAATGGGGGTCATTCGCATACAACGTAATTCCCTTTGGCTTGAATAATACCCATGCAATTTTCTCTCGGATTGTGATAACAACATATTTAGAGTTCATCCACAAGTTTGTCGAGGTCGACATGGACAATTGGACAATATACAGCCTCTTAAAAGAACATGTAGGGCTACTCTGGTTAATGTTTGATAGATTTCATGAATTGCAGATATCTCTGAATCTAAGAAAGTGCATCTTATGTGTACCACATGGCAATCTACTAGGCCATATTGTATGCAGAGAAGGAGTCTTGGTAGACCCAGCTAAAGTTGCAGTCATTCTGAACATGCCTCCATCTACAAGTGCGAAACTGTTGCGCTCTACACTTGGACATACAGGATATTACCGCAGGTTTATCAGAAGATATCCAACTATCATTGCACTACTAGAAAAATTGTTGAAGAAGTCCGAACTATTTCGATGGACACCAGAGTGTGACAAAGCATTCAACATTCTCAAAGAAAAACTAAGTACTGCACCTATCTTGATATTTCCCAATTGGGAAATTGAATTCCATGTAGATGTGGATGCATCAGGCATTACCCTGGGAGCCATCTTAGCACAACCAGGGGAAGGAAATATGGACCACCCTATCTACTTTTCTAGTAGAAAAATTTTGCAGGCCGAACACAACTACAAAACCATTGAAAGGGAAGGTCTAGTTATGATTTATGCATTATAAAATTTTAGAAACTATTTGTTAGGCTCTCATTTCAAGTTTTTTACCGACCACTCTGCGTTGAAGTACCTAGTCAATAAACCAGTACTTGAAGGAAGGATTTGTAGGTGGCTACTGCTCTTTCAAGAGTTTTCATTCGAAGTAGTTGTCAAACCAGGAAGATGCAATGTGGGTCCATATCGCCTTTCCAGGTTAAAGTTAGGGGAAAGTGGTGGAGAAGTGGATGATTCGCTCCCAGATGCGGACCTGTTCTGAATTGAGGCCATCCCAAAGTATCTTGAAGACATTGTTTTGTTCCTAAGTACAATGACCTTCCTAGAAACTTACTCTACAACCCAAAACGACACATGGGGGTTCACACAACAGACTATCAACTAATTGTGGTATGAATTTACAAATTAAGACTAGACAACATCCTCAGAATATGTGTCTTGAATCATGAAAGACAAGATATCCTGTGGGAATGCCATAGTGGATTTGTGGGAGGACATGTTGGAGGTAAAGATATTGCACAGAAGGTACTTCAAGTTGGATTATGGTGGGATACGTTATTTAAAGATGCTAAAGAGTATGCTAGATCTTGTGACACTTGCCAAAGAGTAGGGAACCCATCACGCAGAGATGAATTACCCCTTCAGTCAGTTAGAGCACTTCATGATTTTGAGAAGTGGGTTGTTGACTTTATTGGACCAATCAACCCACCAGCTAAGCATTCAAAGTCCAGATACATAATTAACGCAACATATTACCTCATGATATGGGCTGAAGCAGAGGCAGTTCAAGATTGTTTAACTGATACAACTGCTAGATTCATCTTTGAAAATGTCATTACTCGGTTTGGATGCCCTAGAAGTTTAACCAATGATCAAGGTATTCACTTTGTTAGTTGTACAATCACAAAGTTGACAACATAATTCCATATACATCACCATAAAATCAATCCCTACCATCCATAGGATAACGACATAGTGGAGGATTTCAGTAAAATTTTGGAAAGAGGACTGACAAAAGTATGTTACGCAAATAGGGAAGACGGGGATGATAGAGTTCCAACAATATTGTGGGCTTACAAGACTATCACAAAGAAGCTACATAGGTATACTCCATTTCAGTTGGTTTATGGGAAAGAAGTTGTTGTACCTGCAGAGTTTATCACCCCTAGTCTCTATATAGCATAGGCTACACACATGACAGATGATGAATCAGTTGTGAAGAGGATTGCAGACTTGCAAGAACCTGAGGAAGTGATATTTTTAGCATATTTTCATCAGTCAGTTGAGAAATCTAGACAAAAAGCTTGGCATGACAGGCACATTACGTCCAAAAGATTTGCACAAGGGGATAAGGTACTACTTTATGAAAACCGGTATCAGAAGCATCCATGAAAGTTGTGCATGCATTGGTTGAGTCCATTCATAGTTGTGGAAATCCGACACTCTGGTGCAGTGAAGCTAGCGCAACTGCATGGTATCCTTCGACCAAGTTGGGTGAATGGAACTCGCATGAAACCCTACATTTCTCATGATTGAGCCAAAGGACTGTTGCTCCAATCCAAGGGAGCATGTACAGTAGTTAGATTTTATTTTTTTGTAATTTCTTTAATTCAGTTAATAACATCACAGTGTGCATAATTGCGCCACGACATATGTTTATTTTTTTAGTCTAAGCGTTGCTTTTGTACAGAACTGCTTACTCAGCCGCATAGGGTCGGATGATTCACTATCATATTAAAGGAGGTCATTAAACATGTTGGAGACCCTCATTGTGGTCGGGGAGGAGTAAATTCGAACTGCATCTAAACCCAAGTACCATCTGTGACATATCCAATCATATCCTTTATGGTGATTCCTTTGTTTTGATGAATAGAAGTTGTGCAAGTTATGTTGCAGTTTCATTTTGATGAACAAAAGTTGTGCAAGTTTCTTAGGTGCTAGACAATGGACTAAAGGAAGAAACATAAAGCGGTTGGAAGGGCAACGCAACATCAGTTTGAAGAAAGAAGTCGCAACAAGATCAAGAAGAAGAGAGAACTCTTGAGTTTTCAACCTGAAAACCTAGATAGGATTATATATATGGGATCAATATGATTGTAATAGGGCTAATGAATGGCTAGTGAAAGGGTAATGACAAGCAATTGAATGAATGAATGATATTGAGTCTAATTCAGAGTCTAATTTACTCATAGTTGTTATTTGAGTTGAATCTTGAGATCTGGGTAAGAACCAAATTGCCAATGTAATAGAGCTTTGTATTATTGTAGAGTTGGAAAGAGCAAGGGACTGAGATAAACTTGTCTCACACTAGTTGGGGAGTATCCTCTGATTACTTGTATATGTGACTCAAGCTGTGAGAAGAACCTGATATATGCTAATACAATTGGATATCCAAATTTTGAATATATCTTGTGTATTTAGTATTTTGATTCTCTTGAATACTACTATGTATTATCTTTTATGTTTGTTATGCTTAATTTCTTTCTTGTGAATGGTGACGCAACTCTGTTTCTTTATTCTTAGTTAGAAAATGTTCAGAAATGCTACATGTTTAATCTACCTTGAGTAAGACTAACATGAATCTTGATACTTTAGAGATTTGTCTAAGTATTCTCCTTACCCTTCCCTCTCTTACTCGTCTCGGTTGTGCTTCGGGTGAGACTTCTTCCCTCCCAAGAAGATGAAAATGTCAGTGCTCTAGACTACATCGGTACCTTTTGTTGATAACTTGAGAAGGACCCTGGTCTGATCACTTTTGTGCCAACATGGATTGATTCCACTTTACATTGAATGGCCACCATACTAAACTATTATTAAACTCTAATGGGCCCTTCACCCCCCATTACACCCATAGGGAGGATTCCAACAAACGATATGCATGTTGCGATAAAAAAATTAAACAATCGATAGTTAAAAGAGATAAAGATGGCATAACAGATGTGGACAACATCATATGGGCATGTAAACTACAAGTTAATATAAAGTAAAAATAAATGAAAAAGGATTGTGGAAATTAAAACATATCAACAAGAAGTGGAAAATGTATATAATGATGAATGAGACTTTCTTGCTATTGTTTGAAGAAATATAATGGGATTTTCTTTCTTGACTTTGGATGTGGGTCGTATGGAAAATTTATAAATATTATATAATGTACATGCCTTGGAATATTATGCTACCAAGTTAACACTTTGTAAGATTTTGATTAAATATTAACGTAAAAAAAACCATTTTAATATATTCATTTATTTTTGGGGGGCTAGTTTCTTTGTAAGAATAATACACTAAGCAATATATTTCATCATATTATATAGGACTTGATGTGATTATTAAAAAACACATGTTAAACTTGTGAAATCCAATAATTATACGTTATAAAAGTGAGAGTGCAATTTCTGAAAATAATAATCATATTATTGGAAACCAATAATAACACCATTAGAAAACAATAACCACACTAATAAAAAACAATAATGACGCTACTATATTCCAATAATCACACTTTTATAACATGATTTAAGGATATATTCTTAATAAGGTGTCTAAATTTAATGAAATGGAAGTTAAAACAAAAATTATAATAAAACTATATATTTATGTATAAACAGGAATAAGCAGTCATGATTGTTATGCATCAAGGCTATTATAATAATTAAAATCATAAATGGTGGTTACATGAAGGCGAATTATTTTTGGGTTGTGTTAAATCTTCTGGTCATAGTTAGAAAGACATTGTTTTTAGCAAAGCAACTCTTGTTTTATCTCAATAATGCTGTATTGTGAGAACGTACATTTCCTTCGTGATTTAGACAAGCTTACAGTCCAATCCTTTACATATAGTGTTGTCCCTTAATAAAACATCTGATGTCTAGTGAGGTTTTTGGTAATGCATATGTTTGTCACTAGAATCCTTTTTTTACAAGGGCACCTATTAGTGTCCAATACAATTTCTAAACCAAGATTAAGATTATGGTGTGGAAACCTTTCCTCAAATCAACATGGATGTTTTTCATGATGGGTGTACTTCATTTTATGGTTATTATTCATAGTTTGAAATATTGTTTTATGTAGGACACTATTGATAAAACATTCAAACTATTGTTATCTACGTAAATTATTCATAAAAATGAGTAAAATTGTGGTTGGGAGAAGCCACCTATAGTTTTGTTCTTCTTTAATGAAAGTTTATATATTTTATTTAATAGTATAGGCAAAATTATTCATATAGTTTTCTTAAAAAAAAAAGAAAATACTTCAATTTTTGGTTAACAAATTGCTCGACAACGTTTTAATTCAAAATTCAAAATTTTTACAAATGTTAAATATTATCCTTATTGTATATGCATGAGAAAATGCTCCAAGGATATAGTTTTACATATGGTATTCTTATAATACAAATTATATTGGTATACCTTTTACCTTCAAGGGAAATTGTTAATAACTGTTAATAACTGAATATGTTACCATTGAAAATAATAGCCAATTAAATATTTATATGGATTTATTAATTTTCTCAAATTTAATATAAAGTAGTAACTAAGCCTTAATATCAACAACTCTTCCAAATGGAAATTGTATCAAAGATTAAATTAGTTTTTGCTACATCTAAAATCCTATAGACTCATTTGGATCATTGCAATAATATGCATTGATAACATAAAATGATCATGTTGATATGAGTTGCTTGTTGGATTAAGTTTCATTTTGAGTTAGGAAGGTTTAACTTGGGTTCAATTTTAAAACAACTTTAGAAGGCATGTAGCGTGAATCTCCTATTCAATAATCCCAATGTCCTAGATTTGATATTGATGGTGTGAACTAACTATTCCCAATGACCTAGATTTGCTAGTGATGGTGTGAACTAACTATTGCACAGAGAGAGAGATCAATGTTGGATATTTATTGGTAATCAAACACATGCAATCTTTTGAGAGCTTATATGAAGACTATTTATAAAGATAAAGTGGGGCACAACTTTTGTGTTTGAGTAAGGATTATTGAGAAGAGATTATGATGACTATGTCAACAAATAAAACGTGGCATAGTACTTATGTTTTATTGAATATTACCAAGATGAGATGTTTTTCCAAGGAAATCCTCATGGGGAAACCCAAGGAATGTTCCCCATATTCATGGATGACATTCTTAGAAAATGTGTTGACATAGACTAGTACAACTAACCTAGGGCTATTCAAATCAGGTGACTGCTAACACAAAACCAACCAAATGCACATCAACATTATGACAATTGAGGGAGTAAAACCCTTTTTATTATTACCAAGATGAGCTTACAAAAACTATCTTAGAATATAAAACATGACATAGTGCTCACATTTGATTGAGAAAAAAAATAAAACAATAATGTATATAAAATTATATATTTATGTATAAATAAAAATGAGTGATAATGGCTCCTATGCATGAATAGTGTTATAGTCATTAAAATCACAAATATTGGTTACATTAAGGTGATTATAATGAACATCGCTATAAGAAGGAAAAATAGTTGAAATCCATATGGGATAATAAAATATTAAAAATGGTAAGATATGATATAAATTGATGATGCAATGAAACCCTGTGACAATATAATTACACACATTAACTAGTCATGAAGGTGAATGGTCATTCCCCTATTAAAGACAATCTCACCTACGAATAATTAAGAACTATCACTGACATTATTTCAATCGGTGATAGACCATGGGATAGAACACTATGACTCTTTCTCCTAGATCTAATTCACACAAGAAGATTATCCTAAGGAAATGAGGAGGGGAATAACTTATTATTAACTTGAAGGTCATCCATGTTGGATTACTGAGAGGGGCAGTGAATACGTAATAGAGCAATAATCCTTTTTAACCACAAAATGCAAGTGTTATATCAATGTAGCATTATCATCCAATAGTTGCAAAGTAAATAAACAATGAACAAATGAGAAATCATACACATACACAGTACACCAGTGTTTTTATGTGGAAACCCAAAGAGGGAGAAAACCACATAATTTTTTTTCTTATATGTCTTTAAGAATTACATTCATTGGAAGCACCAACTTCCTTTGTTTTTTATCTGTCATTGGAAGGAGGCTCCAACCCCCTGGTTTCTCAGGCTACAGCCTAAAGGAAGCTCTAACTCCCCAATTCTTTGGATACAACCCCCTATGTTCTCCGGCTACAACCGGAAGGTGGCTACAACCACATATCCTTGCGTCGTCCAATCGCCCTGACTTAGAAGTAGAATGATGGAACCACTGTCACACTATCACTGTGAGATATACTATTGTAAACATGTACCAATCAACTTGTAATCAACCTGTAACAACCTGTACCAATAACATGTGCCAACATGTACCATACATCAACTTGTACCTCAATTTGTACCATAAACAAATGCATCAACCATGCAAAAAAACTGTACAAATAACCTGTCACAATAACCTGTACAAACAACCTATAATCAACCTGTACCATAAACAAATGCATCAACCATGCACCAAACCTGTAAAAATAACCTATCCAAACAACCTGTAATCAACATGTACCATAAACAAGTGCATCAACCATGCACCAACCTATACCTCAACCTGTACCATCAACAAGTGCATCAACCATGCACCAAATATGTACCAATCATGCATCAAATACACATAAAATATGACTCATCAAGATCTACCAACATCATCAACTATACACCTCATATATGTGCCAACTCATCAACTACTTGTCTCAACCATGTACCCAACATGTACCTCAACCAAAATCCCTCATCAATTTCATCTTCCAAATATTATTTGTAACTCTGTAATATACCTAGTGTATATGATCACATACCTGCAAACCTTCCTTAACTTTAACAACAAGAGACTAGCATTTTCATCAAACTTTACTTTAGTCTCACATGACTAATTTTGGATTAGTCAACAACCCTAACTTGAAATATTCATAACTATGCACCTGTAATGAATAAAGATCTGAAAATAGTACATAATGTTCTTCAGTGTCTTTTATCCAATTCCTCCAGGTTTCTCTACTTGTAACCTCTCAGAAAAGGAGTTATAGCAAAAATGGCATACCTTGTTGAATTATGGCTTATTCTAGAGAGAAAACTTGTAGAGTGTGTCCCGCATGGAATATTTGTTGTATGGATCTGAAAATGGTACAAAGAATACTAAAGAATTTAATCTAACCAATAGATTTGGTATTACTAAATTTGGATCTGTTATGAAGAACTTATGACGTTTTTACCCGAAACACCTGTTTTAGACTAGTTTCAGGACTAGCCACAAGCCCTATTTTCCACAGAGTGTAATGCCAAAAATACAACAAACCATAAGATGAAATTTTTATCATAGATACTTGGATATGTTTCCTCAATGGTCTCCCAATTTCACATTCTGAATCATTCTATAAAAAAAGTTATTGCAAAAATGGTGAGATGAACTGTAAATAACATACCTTAGAAAGCATCAGCAAAATAATTTATCCTCCCTTGAATTTAGGCCTTCTTTACTTCACCTTCCCTCTGAAATTCGGCTTAGATATCCTTTGGTTACCTCAGTCACTTGTAGATATTCAATATTCTCAAGGGTGATTAAAATGAGAGACCCTTTCCTCTTATTTATACTTTTATGTATCTTCCTCAAAGGGTTACCTTCTAACCATCTTAAACCACTTTCCTTATTTTAGGGCTAACCCACTTCTAACCACTTGTCCACTTAGTAATTTCTCCATTAACTTTATTCTTTAAATAATTTCTTTTGTATCCACTTTGACTTATAGTACACTCATCACTTCACTTTATTATTTACCTTTTAAAATCTCTTAAACCACTTTCCTTATTTTAGGGCTAACCCACTTATAACCACTTGTTCACTTAACTTAACCACTTTCCATAATTAGTAAGTTATCCATTAACTTTATTATTTAAATAATTTCTTTTTCATCATCTTTGACTTATAGTACACTCATCACTTCACTTTATTATTTAAATAATTTCTTCTTTGCAAACACTTTGACTACTTTGACCTTTTGGGGCTTCTAGATGACTCATGAGGGTTCTTCAACTTCACATGGCCATAACTCTCTAACCGTGAGGAGTTATGTGACGTTCCACATACTACCGGAAATTGCATGACATATAATATCCATCTAGAATAGTCTTACCTACAAATATATCAAAACTCATACCATTATCCATCAAACAAACTTGGGTCCATTACCCAAACCTTTGTGCTACCAGACTTTCTTCAAGGGTTGACATCAATAACAACCAACCCAATTAATAAACAATCTCCACGTTTGGAATTGATGACAACACTCTAATGCAATATTGAATTCATGTAATACTGAAGTCATATCACTCATGCTCCCCCTGTGACCATCACTCCCCCTAGAACCATGCCTCTATGCTCTGCATATGATAAATATCTCCCCCTTTGTCATCAATGCAAAAGGTATATTTCCATCAGGGGCTTCTCCCCCTAACTGAACTATCCTCGGGGATACTCCCCCTGACTGAACTCTTCCTTAAACTAATCTCGAACCTGAATTTTCCTCTTTATGGTGCTTCCTCATGTAAATTCTTGACATATAAGAAAAGAATTCAAAAGCATTCATTTTGGAGTAGAAATTACTCTGAGTCTCTGGCGAAGATACTCAAAGGCTCCCCATGGAAGCGGTTTTCCACTTGTTCTTTTGTGCCCACATATTCAACTATGATGTTCTTCTCTACAACATGTTCCCATAGAAAGTGATACTTGATTGGAATGTGCTTCGTCTTGGAGTGCATCACCGAGTTCTTTGAGATACTGATGGTGCTTGTATTATCATAATATATTGGAATGGGCTCATCATACTCAACCTGTATATCTGTCAGAGTTTGTTTCATCCATAGAACCTGTGTACAACATCTTGCTACTGCAATATACTCTGCTTTGGTTGTAGATAAAGATAATGATTATTGTTTCTTGCTTAGCCAAGATACTAAACACTCACCCAAGTAGAATGCTACTCCACTGGTGCTTCGTCGGTCATCAATGCAACCTGCCCAATCTACATCTGTGTGGGCAATAAGTGATAGATCCTTTCCTTTTGGATACCATAATCCAAACACTTATGTTCCTTTGAGATATCTGAAAATCCTCTTCACTACTAATACATGTGATTCCTTTGGTGCTGCTTGAAATCATGCCACCTGCCCAACTGCTTGCATTACAACTAGTCTAGATGTTGTTACATATAGTAAGCTATCAATCATCGACTTGTATTTCCTCTAGTCTGTAGACTTTGAATCATCATCTTTGCAAAACTTGGAACTCGTTTGCATAGGAGTGGTAACTGATTTGCAATCTTCCATTCTGAACCTCTTTAGCATTTCTATGATATACTTAGTTTGAGAAAAAAAATTCCTTGGTTTCTTTGATGTATCTGAAGACCCAAAAAGAAGGATAGTTCTCCAAGTAATGAAATTTCAAATTCATTCTACATATCTTTTGCAAATTTTTGGCTTAACCTGTCATCATTGCTTCCAAAAATAATATCATCAACATAAAATTCAATTAATAAAATACTATCTTGAGTTACCTTGATGTAGAGGTTGTTGTCTGCACTTTCTTTTCTAAACCCTGCATGCTGTAGATATTTATCCAGTCTAGAGTACCATGCTCTAGGAGCTTGTTTTATACCATACAAGGCCATCTTTAATTTACACACATAATCTGCATTCTCTGACAACTGAAATCCTTCTAGTTGTTCAATGTAGCCTTATTCTTCAAGTTCCCCGTTCAGAAAAGTTGATTTCACGTCCATCTGATACACTTTAATATTCCTGGAGCATGCATAAGCTAAAAGAAATCGGATTGCTTCCATTCTGGCAACTGGGGAAAATGTCTCTTCAAAGTTCCTTCAACCTATGTGTATCCTTTACAAACCAATCTATATTTGTTCCTTGTAACCTATCCATCTTCATTCAATTTATTTCTGAATACCCACTTTGTGCCAATAACATTATTATTCTTTGGTCTTGGAACCAATTCCCAGGTGTCATTCTTCTCTATTTGATCCAATTTCCATCCATGACCTTAT
>JASDQU010436043.1:90651-104843 GCA_032191745.1 Picea mariana
CTCTATGGGCACAAGCTACCAAGGTAGACCAACATCGATATCGCATATCAAGAGCCCTAGGAGGTGTTACAAGGAAACAAACGAGAACCAAATGTTAAAGGGGGTATTTTCTGCCATTTCCCGTCGAGGTTGAGGGAGTGCATGCCATAGCCTTTATGGTGAATTCTGTAATTCTCCAAGTAAGGGGTTTTTTTGGAAGGATTTAATCGTCATGCTATTAAAGAATAAATCCAAGTGTCAAACATAGGATACACATATGTCAAATTGAGTTTATCAACTATGCAAAGTGCCCGAGATCAAGCTCAATGAGCTGTCGAATATTCAAGTGCCATTTTCTCTTGTTGAATCAAGGGCGCAAAAGGCTGAAGAAGGTCAGCAATACCTATTTTGCTGAAACAATGTTCTTCCCTCCAAAAATGTAATTGCATTGATCGCTCTTGGAACTCAAGAGACATTCTCACATTTTGACAGGCATCCTGATCTATGCAATGGATATGGGAACGACAATTACATGTTTGGAATAATTGCAAATGAGAGTCTTAATTCTCAAGATGGACACGCAGGTGTTGGTATTCCTGAGAGAAGTATGAGGATGGGGATGAGTTTTGGGGCATTTGATAAAGAGAATAAGCACTCAAAAATATAGAAGGCACACGAATTCACTTCTTTTTCAATGCAGATGATTCCTGCAAAGCATGAATATTCTAGTATCGGTTATGGTAGTTCAGTTCAGTTATATTACAACCAACCTAATGAGAGATATGTTGGACTGATTAGGCATAATAAAGAACAAAAGGAACAATTTCTTTTTGTAACCTCTTTACATTGAATATGCCCAAGAGGTAGACTTTATTTTTTCGATTATTTGATTGGTGGAGCTTCTAAGATTTTATTATATATTTTGTGGCAGTATTGGTGCAAAAAGGACAGCATGTTCATAGATGCAGTCTAGTGTGAGGTGCCAGAGATAAATGTCTGAAATTCAAGGAACTTGAAGACATTGTGTATTGCATATAAAAGGATTCCTATGTCCCTATCATGAGCACAATGAATAAAGTTCAAGGAAGAGAAAGATTAGTATTGTAATGGAATTGCTTACAACAACAGGTCTAAACGCTTCCTCCAACATTGTTTAAGGCTCAGATATCTAAGTAATGGGAGCATGTTTCTTGTTTGATGCTTGATCTGGAAAGTGATAATTAACAGTGGTAAAGTGTGAGATTGGAAATTAAAATGTCAAGAGAATATCACCTTCATACATATCATATTCCACAACCAATGAAGGTGCCTTTGGTTTACAGGGTTGTCTCAAGGAGAAGTTGGCAACGTTTTTATCCCTCAAGAACAAGTGCCATGAATCCATAGCATGAAGGCTACAAGTTTTCTTAAATTTACCATAAGTAAAGATGGTGATGTTGGGGCTAGTCATTGCGGTGATAATGTTGGTTAGCTTAAGATCCAGATCAAACAAAATCTCAAAGCTAAAAGATTTTATCCAAAAAACAAAGGCATGAAATCAACAAGTAAAATAAAATCTCCAGATTTGAAGAATTTGTCAAGATATTGTGTTGAGAATTTTGGGGTAATACTTGAGTATCTAGAGAATGCAAATGGCAATCAGATCCTGATTTCAAGGCACAAGAAGAGTCAACATAAAATGAGATGGCAATTCTAACAACTTTGTAATTAGCAACAAAGGTTTAGAAGCCAACATATCAAATCAAAAGATCTTGGTTATCTGGAGAGTAGGACACTAGGTATCAATTGATATTTAGTCAAAGGTAAATCCAGATTCCAAGGTAGAGGATCAACAGTCAATGCAATCTATACCAAAATTTCAAGGAGAGGACAAATCCACTAGCAACTCAAACAATTCGAGAGACTTTGCTATTTTTTCATATTTATTTTATTTTGAGATTTTAATTGATTTTAATTGATTTTGATTTAGTTTTTTGTTCATAAAATATAGAGACAATTTTTTTATTGTAATGGTATATATATTTCATGATTTTGTAGTAATCAGGGTTCAACTGGCTGGATAGAGGCCTCCTTTTGTAGCTGGAAAAATATGTATTTTCTCATGAATTTTAATGCAAGCCGATAGTGTTTTTTGATAGCAGATATTCATCACAATGTTCCCTTTCAGTGTGTTTTTTCCCCAGTTCACATTCATTTCACTTATGTTCTTACTTCTAAGCATAGCTAAGAGTAAATGATCGGAATTCATCCTGGATAGATGCTCCCTTCATATAGTTAATGCAAGTGTCATGTTTTAATGATTGCAGGTCCAGAATTCACCCTTAGGTGCTCTGTTCATTCTAGTCATCCTTCATGTTATTTCTTCTAAAGTTACAATTGAGAATTCATCCTTATTATATTCTCTCGTTTGTAATGGGCTTTTCTTATTTCTGTCTTTCCATCATCTGAATATTGTTTATTGTTGAAAAGGTGTGCTTATTTTTTCTCTATTCCCTCATAAATACGTAGTTATGTTAATCTTCATAGTAGTTCAGATTTGACTCCATTGCCCAATGGTACTTTCTCTCTTGTTTGTCCTACCATCTCTTTAAAACAAAAACAAACTTATCTTATACCAGAATCTGACCTCTGAGTGTTATCATTGTATATTTCTTGAGTGTGAAAGCCTTTTGGTTTTGAGAGAGCCTTTTTTGATTGTATAGGTCAGAATACAATCTAAATTTGGTTGAAATGGTTACCTTGGGTTTTCTTTGACACGCCCCAAACAAAATTACCAAGTTCTAACATAGGTTATGTATTATATTATTATTTTATTATTTATTTATATATTTCAAATTCATTGCATTTCCTATCCCTTTAATGATGCTTTGTCTACTAACCATTTTATGGAAAATGATACCTCTTCATTCTAGCCTGCAATGCCTTCTCATGCTTCTCCATTATTGAGGTTTTGGGGGTTGAAGACACGAGACAATATGAATGAAGAAGCATTGAGAAATTTTTTTGAATTGTTTAAGGGTCAGGCCACTCTAATTTGATCCCTTTTGGAATTGTGCATTTATACAGTTCTTGGGATAGAACCTTTTGTATTGTGATTCTCACGATGATTTTCTATTTTGAAACCCAACTATACTATCATTAATATTCTGCATAATGTAGTTTGAATATTTTTCTTGTTCCAAGAAACTTTGATACACTGAATGGTTAAAGTATTGGATCTTATGATTAGGAAGTTGATAAGGTGTTCTTGTAATATATGATCTTTACTTATCATACTTGTAGTGTTTTCTTAATTCACTCTTGGTATTATGTCTCCATTATAAACTTGTGTATTTTTGTTGATCATTAACTTTTTATTAGTAGAGACATTTGTATTTTCTAGGGTTTCTATATATGGGTGAATCTATGAATCTTAGTCACACTTTTTGGCAAGTTGAGCACGAGAAAATGGCATATGCATGCCCTTGATTGACATTTTACTCGATCAAGGATCTAATTCCTCGATTAGTGTTTCAAACCTCAATCGAGGGCTTAAAACTTGATTGAGGTTTCAAATATTGACCGAGAGTTTTAAACCAAAAACGAAATATTTAAGTTGTACATACCTTGATCAAGAATTTTAAAATATCTTGATAAAGGGATTTTAAATCCCTTGATCGAGGCATTTTAAAAACTTCAATTGAGGCATAAACCTTAATTGAGGGCTTGAAAATTGAGAATCCTTCCACATTTCTGTAGGTTTTCTTGGAGTTGCAACTTCCAAGAGGAAAAATTCCTTCATCTCTTCCATGGAAGGTGGCAGACTTGGTGCTTGTAGATTCATCATTGAATACTCTATCCAATGACACACTTGTCTCATTATCTATTTCATACTATATTTTTATTTCATTTATTTCCAAAACTTATACAAAAAAAATTTCTCCCAAGTAGTGAAGGTCCCCAAAGAAAAACACCTATCTTAAAAACTATACAACCAAAAAAATATAAAAAAATATGGGTTGACTCCATGGATGTTTCCTCTTCAACATAATATTTCTTGTTTTTTATTTTACATAAATAGGATAATTGTTTTTGTTGGGAACACACATGTGTATAAAATTCCATTCAAATATTAATTTGTAGCTTTCAAAAATAATTAAGTATATATATAATTCTCCCCCACCCCCCTTCCACAAAAAAGAAATAGAGAACTACCACACTTGATGTAGATTATGTTTGTATAATTTTGTTTGAAAATTTTACGTTGAACACTGAATTAGGTGTTGGGAACAAAAGTCACTTGTTAACATTTCCATAAATTTGCAAGGGCAAGAACTTAATTAAATGTAAATTTGACACATTAAATTTAATTCCCTACATTTTTTTAATGCATATCAAAATTAATAATGCTTATATGCTTTTTGAGGGATTCAATTTTAAAAATGTCAAATTTTCATTGCTACATTTCACTAAAAAGTGGGGCACATATTCATGGATTCACCCATTCGTTGTTTGTATTTCAATGTCTATGATATTCATACTTTAGTTGGATTTGCATCTTTATGTTTTTTTTTATATTAATTGGATTTGTATTGGTTCCTTTACCTAGGTTTGCAATTTTTCATCTAATGATTGTTCTACTTCAATTGGATCAATCATTGTTTCTTTATTAATCAAGGCTTATTTGTCGGTAAGTTGCTCTAGATTTTCCCATAGAAACTGCTTATCATTCATTGTCTTCTTAATTTGTGTAAGTAAGCCTTGATTATGACCCCTTGAAAATAAAAGTTCTTCATTCTCTAACTTTCCAAATTTATTTTTAAGATCTTCATGATCTAACTTCTCATTTGTTAACCTTTTGATTTGTTTAGGAAACCTTTGATTAAGGTTCCTTAGATGAGAATTTTCTTAATATTTTTCTAATAAGTTCTTGTTGAAATTCTTCTTGATATCTTAATAACCCTATTCTAATTTCTAATTGCATTGTTTTTTATCCTTTGAGTTCTTGATTTGGACAAGTAGTTTTTTACTATGATATTTTAGGTGGGAAATTTGTTCATCCTTTTATAGTAAATTCTTGTCAAATTTTGTCCCGAGATCTTGAATTTACTGTTGTATTTTATGATTGAATTGCTTCTTATCTATTACTTCCTTAATTTGTGCAAGCAACTCTTGATTACAATTTGTTAGGTGAGAATTTCCAATATTACTTCCATTTATCCTATTTGTTTCCCCCCTCATTTGGATTTTCTTGTAAGAGGTTGTTGTGTAACCCATATATAAGGTCCAGTCAAACATGCATGTATTTTATCATTAACTTGATGACTCAATTTCAACATATCATATTTTCCTATTGTAATAGGTTGTGCAAAAACATCTCCTATTCTTCCATTGATTAATCTATGTTTTCGAGGATGATCTGGTTCAAATACCCATGGATTAGTTGTTTTCTCATTAGCTTTATGAAGCTTAGGAAATACTAGTTTTCTCAAAGCTTCTTGCTTGTATCTTTCATCAAAATGTGTTATTCTATAATGTTTGTTCATTGGGTTTCCTACTAAACTAGGAAAACATTCAAAGATYTGTTCTACATTCATTCATGAAGGTACCCYTAATGRATTCAATACCATATCAACTATTATTCATGAAGTTCTTCTCAAGTTTTACCTCGAGGTATTGATTCTCTAGTAGTAATTTTTGGTTATATTGGATTGTGATGCCTTTTAGGAGTGGTGCTTGATGCTTGACTTGCAAGTCAAAATTCATTGTCTTGACTTCTCATAGTTTTTTTTTTTATTTGAAACTGTTTGTTTCATTAACTTACTCATTGAATTTATATCACACGTTACACACTTCATGTTGAAAATTTTCTCTCTCTTTTTTTTCCCAAGGAAAACACCTCACAGATCAAAACCCTATGAGTAGTTCTTCATGATTCATGGATGGTAAATGGGGTAAATTATCGACCTTGATTATAGGGCCTAACCTCAAGGGGATCAAGAGATTCAAACTTGTGACCTCCCCAACTTTGGGGGAGATATGTCATGTCTAGCTCATATTGAAATTTATCTCTTTATATTGAAGATCTTTAATTTTTTTTCCTGGGATACACATTCCTTCTTATAATCTACCACTTCATGTGTTAAATGGTTGATTATTTTTACAATGGATTGATTGTGATATATTTGAAAAATATAATTTGTTCGAAGTTTCTCTAAATCTCTTTTTAATCATTTAGATAACTTCATAGTCATTTATATCACTATCACCATGGTTTCTATAAAGATTCTTTTAATGATACTTACTCCCTAATTTACTTCTTTAATAATAATTGAGTGTACTAAGTGAAAAATACCCACAAAATAATACTTTACCAGGTGCTAACATAGGTTATGTATTCTATTATTATTTAAATTATTATTATTTTATTATTTATTTATATATTTCAAATTCATTACATTTCCTATCCCTTTAATGATGCTTTGTCTGCTAACCATTTTATGGAAAAATGATACCTCTTCATTCTAGCCTGCAATGCCTTCTCATGCTTCTCCATTATTGAGGTTTTGGGGGTTGAAGACACGAGACAATATGAATGAAGAAGCATTGAGTAAAATATTTGAATTGTTTAAGGGTTAGGCCACCCTAATTTGATCGCTTGTGGAATTTCACATTTATACGGTTCTTGGGATAGAACCTTTTGTATTGTGATTCTCACGATGATTTTCTATTTTGAAACCCAACTACACTATCATTAATATTCTGCATAATGTAGTTTGAATATTTTACTTGTTCCAAGAAACTTTGATACACTGAATGGTTAAAGTATTGGATCTTAAGATTAGGAAGTTGATAAGGTGTTCTTGTAATATATGATCTTTACTTATCATACTTGTAGTGTTTTCTTAATTCACTCTTGGTATTATGTCTCCATTATAAACTTGTGTATTTTTGTTGATCATTAACTTTTTATTAGTAGAGACATTTGTATTTTCTATGGTTTCTATATATGGGTGAATCTATGAATCTTAGTCACACGTTTTGGTAAGTTGAGCATGAGAAAATGGCATATGCATGCCCTTGATTGACATTTTACTCGATCAAGGATCTAATTCCTCGATTAGTGTTTCAAACCTCAATCGAGGGCTTAAAACTTTATTGAGGTTTCAAATATTGATCGAGGGATTAATTGATCAAGAGTTTTAAACCAAAAACGAAATATTTAAGTCATACATACCTTGATCAAGGATTTTAAAATATCTCGATGATAGGGATTTTAAATCCCTTGATCGAGGCATTTTAAAAACTTCAATTGAGGTATAAACCTTAATTGAGGGCTTGAAAATTGAGAATCCTTCCACATTTCTGTAGGTTTTCTTGGAGTTGCAACTTCCAAGAGGAAAAATTCCTTCATCTCTTCCATGGAAGGTGGCAGACTTGGTGCTTGTAGATTCATCATTGAATACTCTATCCAATGACACACTTTTCTCATTATCTATTTCATACTATATTTTTATTTCATTTATTTCTAAAACTTATACAAACTTTTTTTCTCCCAAGTAGTGAAGGTCCCCAAAGAAAATCACCTATCTTAAAAACTATACAACCAAAAAAATATAAAAAAATATGGGTTGACTCCATGGATGTTTCCTCTTCAACATAATGTTTCTTGTTTTTTATTTTACATAAATAGGACAATTTTTTTTGTTGGGAACACACATGTGTATAAAATTCCATTCAAATATTAATTTGTAGCTTTCAAAAATAATTAAGTATATATATAATTCTCCCCCATCACCCCCCGCCCCCTCCACAAAAAAAAACAGAGAACTACCACACTCGATGTAGATCGTGCTTGTATAATTTTGTTTGAAAATTTTAAATGAACACTGAATTAGGTGTTGGGAACAAAAGTCACTTGTTAACATTTCCATAAATTTGCAAGGGCAAGCACTTAATTAAATGTAAATTTGACACATTAAATTTAATTCCCTACATTTTTTTAATGCATATCAAAATTAATAATGCTTATATGCTTTTTGAGGGATTCAATTTTTAAAATGTCAAATTTTCATTGCCACATTTCACTAAAAAGTGGGACACATATTCATGGATTCACCCATTCGTTGTTTGTATTTCAAAGTCTAATGATATTCATACTTTAGTTGGATTTGCATCTTTATGTTTTTTTTATATTAATTGGATTTGTATTGGTTCCTTTACCTAGGTTTGCAATTTTTCATCTAATGATTGTTCTACTTCAATTGGATCAATCATTGTTTCTTTACAAATCAATGCTTATTTGTCGGTAAGTTGCTCTAGATTTTCCCATAGCAACCCCTTATCATTCATTGTCTTCTTAATTTGTGTAAGTAAGCCTTGATTATGACCCCTTGAACATAAAAGTTCTTCATTCTCTAACTTTCCAAATTTATTTTTAAGATCTTCATGATCTAACTTCTCATTTGTTAACCTTTTGATTTGTTTAGGAAACCTTTGACTAAGGTTCCTTAGATGAGAATTTTCTTAATATTTTTCTAATAAGTTCTTGTTGAAATTCTTCTTGATATCTTAATAACCCTATTCTAATTTCTAATTGCATTGTTTTTTATCCTTTGAGTTCTTGATTTCGACAAGTAGTTTTTTACTATGATATTTTAGGTGGGAAATTTGTTCATCCTTTTATAGTAAATTCTTGTCAAATTTTGTCCCGAGATCTTGAATTTACTGTTGTATTTTATGATTGAATTGTTTCTTATCTATTACTTCCTTAATTTGTGCAAGCAACTCTTGATTACAATTTGTTAGGTGAGAATTTCCAATATTACTTCCATTTATCCTATTTGTTGCCCCCCTCATTTGGATTTTCTTGTAAGAGGTTGTTGTGTAACCCGTGTATAAGGTCCAGTCAAACATGCATGTATTTTATCATTAACTTGATGACTCAATTTCAACATATCATATTTTCCTATTGTAATAGGTTGTGCAAAAACATCTCCTATTCTTCCATTGATTAATCTATGTTTTCGAGGATGATCTGGTTCAAATACCCATGGATTAGTTGTTTTCTCATTAGCTTTATGAAGCTTAGGAAATACTAGTTTTCTCAAAGCTTCTTGCTTGTATCTTTCATCAAAATGTGTTATTCTATAATGTTTGTTCATTGGGTTTCCTACTAAACTAGGAAAACATTCAAAGATYTGTTCTACATTCATTCATGAAGGTACCCYTAATGRATTCAATACCATATCAACTATTATTCATGAAGTTCTTCTCAAGTTTTACCTCGAGGTATTGATTCTCTAGTAGTAATTTTTGGTTATATTGGATTGTGATGCCTTTTAGGAGTGGTGCTTGATGCTTGACTTGCAAGTCAAAATTCATTGTCTTGACTTCTCATAGTTTTTTTTTTTATTTGAAACTGTTTGTTTCATTAACTTACTCATTGAATTTATATCACACGTTACACACTTCATGTTGAAAATTTTCTCTCTCTTTTTTTTCCCAAGGAAAACACCTCACAGATCAAAACCCTATGAGTAGTTCTTCATGATTCATGGATGGTAAATGGGGTAAATTATCGACCTTGATTATAGGGCCTAACCTCAAGGGGATCAAGAGATTCAAACTTGTGACCTCCCCAACTTTGGGGGAGATATGTCATGTCTAGCTCATATTGAAATTTATCTCTTTATATTGAAGATCTTTAATTTTTTTTCCTGGGATACACATTCCTTCTTATAATCTACCACTTCATGTGTTAAATGGTTGATTATTTTTACAATGGATTGATTGTGATATATTTGAAAAGTATAATTTTTTCGAAGTTTCTCTAAATCTCTTTTTAATCATTCAGATAACTTCATAGTCATTTATATCACTATCACCATGGTTTCTATAAAGATTCTTTTAATAATGCTTACTTCCTAATTTACTTCTTTAATAATAATTGAGTGTACTAAGTGAAAAATACCCACAAAATAATACTTTAATGATTTCCTTTTTGGACTTTATGACTTCCTTGATATTCCTTAACTCTTCGCGCGCGCACACACACACACACACAAATGGTGAACATTTCTTTACCTTTAAATCAAGTGCTTCCCTTCTTCTAACTTTGTTATTGGATTAAGGGTAATGAGATACAATTTTTAATATCAAATTATTAATGGTTTACTAACCCTCGACGTGCCTAATTTTTTGCACCAATTCCACCTTTATATTTTATTGAAACCTTCATCTATATTCTATTGGAATTGATTAATGAGGAATGTGACTATGATTCTTTCTCTAACTAGTAGTGACCTCAAGGGTGGCATGTGCGAGGGNTGGGAGTTAGGGAACTCTTCCAACAATCGAGTCAAAGTTATGGTCGTCTTCATGGGACTAAAACTTCTTAGTGCAAACCTTGATAAGGAAATTATTGTAATAGGTGACTCAGAGCTGATCATCAAGGAGTTGCAAAAATTAAGTAATTGTAAACATCTTTGTTTACAAAGAATCTATCAGTGGATTGCATATGAAGAAAGGAAATCTCATCAGGTTGAGTATCTACATATTCTTCGACATCAAAATGGCAGAGCAGACTCTCTTTCCAAGGGAGAAAAAGCAGTAGATCAAGGAAATCTAAAGAAAAATGGAGTTTCATCCCATCAATATTTACCTTAGGAAAATGTCAGCTTCATCAAAAAATTTGGTCGACATGACCTTTCGTTCAATGAAATACATGCATTTTTCATTACTTGGACCCCACCCACTGCTTCTGATGGGTCAGAACCTCCATTTGGCACATGATCATCATGGTGATTGCATTGTTTATTAAATGTCTCATGCTAGCATTCTTTCCTACATATGAGAGATATCCCTCTCCCCTCACTCCACCATCCTTATTGTACTTACAAATTAGCTCGCCTATGCAGCACCACATGGATCCCCTCTCGTGATGCTATTTCTTAATGATCGGCAAGGGAACTTGATTGTTATTCCTCCATCTTTCATCTCTCAAATGGAGCCTCCTTTAACACCCTCGAGATTCAACATATTTCTTCCTTATCATCTACACCAGAGAATGCTTTGTTTGGTACAGGACTATACAAATTATGTGGAGGCACAACAAGCTTCCATGCCACTACTCTTCCTTTGAAATGGAGAGACTAAAGGACAATCTTAGGGCCCAATGACATGAATTGATTTCTTAGAGAGAATCAAATGCACAACTAATGCAAAAAATTTAGGAACATGAGCATAAGCAAGATCAAGAAATGGCTATAATTCTGAAGGAGGTGAACAGACAAGCCCGCCAAATTCAATCGAACCACCAAAAAATCATAGAGTTAAAGCTAACCCTATTCCATCAATCTTCAACACATCAAGTCCCAACATCCTCCAAGGGCTCTCAAGTCTTGCAAGAAGTCAATTAGGATTTTCATCTTCAACAAGTTCATAGTGTCAAGGTCGAGTATCAATATGAAGTGGACACCACACTAAAGTCCAATTAAGAATAGGTTCAATGTTAAGTAAAGTAGTTTTTATTTTAAACTCTTTTGTTCGAATCTATACTTGGAAAAGGTCAACATTTTTGTCAAAAAACTAGAGCTATCAAAGAGTTAGAAGATGAAATTATTTCTTCACTCAAGAGGTTCTTATTATCTTTAGAACTTATGTAATATTTTGTTGATTCATATCTTCTGCAACCACCTTTATAATATAAATCTAATCGTCTCTGCTAAAAAAATCTAGTAGTGACCTCCCTTCGTAACTACTAATGTTGACTCTGTATAGAAGATGACTCCTGCTAGTGTGCTCTTAACCCTTCTTTCTTTGACCTAAAACACCCAAGAATATGTTGTTAACCTATTATTGTGGTGAATCACCCGCAATATTTTTTTTGGTAACATAGTTGGCAGCTATATAAAGATTATCAACTTATGCAAACATAATATTACACCAACATGAATCTTTTTGACAACAATCGCCAATGGTAGTTGTAGACTTAGAGAAAATTTTCTTTTCAAATATTTCAATAGAATGTATGTGATTTTTTCGAAATGATAGTGTTTTATAATTGCATATATGGTTGAATGATTCAAAAATAATTCTTTATTACATTTTTTGGTAGTAGAATGGATACTTTTGTAGCCTTGTTCATGGATTTTCTTAGGTTGTATTCCTTTATATTTACTTTGAATATCGTAGATTGCTCCTTTTAATAACTAGAGGCGGTACACATGATTTGAATGGGCAACCATAAATCAGACTCTAGATTTATTCTCCCTTTGAATTTAGAAATTTTCTTGACTTGGTCTTTCTTCAATTTGCAGCAGAGTAATCTTCGTTCAACGAAAATTATGAACTTAAAATGGTCAAAGCTATTTTATTTTGTCATGGATCTAAACTGGTTATCTTCTCTTTGAATTTATAGTAGATAAAGGGTGGGTCAAAGACCAGAATCAAAGAAACTAGGATAAAATGAGTGTGGGAAAAAGTAAAGAGTTATGTTGCCAAGGGAAACAATATTTGACCAAAGGTCTAGTAAAAAGTGTGGCCAAGGGATGATATTATACTTGACTCTAATACCAATATAATGAATAATAGTTCATTAACTAAATATCCAACATAAGAAGGACAAATGATTGAAATCCATACAAGATAATAAAATATAAAAATTGAATGAGATACGATATAAATTGATGATACAATGAGCTTTGTGATGATATACTTATCCACATTTATTAGTCATGAAGGTGAATAGTTATGTCACTTAGTTAGGCCATTACCCTTAGTTAGGTTGTGTCTTCTACTATTATTGTTTTTATTATTATAGAAATTGTGATTATGGTTGTGTTAAATTTTTTAGTCATAAAAAAGAAATTGCATTTAGCAAGGAAAATCTAGTTTTATCTCGTTTATACTCTATTGAGAGTGCATAC
This sequence comes from Picea mariana, assembly GCA_032191745.1. Classification (NCBI taxonomy): domain Eukaryota; kingdom Viridiplantae; phylum Streptophyta; class Pinopsida; order Pinales; family Pinaceae; genus Picea; species Picea mariana. The sequence continues at coordinate 103,539 of JASDQU010436043.1, forward strand.
GATTCCCTCATAATTTCAATGGGCTTATAGTCCAATCCTTCCCATATTAATATACTTATAACATCTCTATTTTTTGTTGGTTTGCGTTTTCCTATAATGTTTTCCTAAAACAAAACTTTCAATTTTTAGTGAGGTTTTGGGTAATGCATGTCTATCATTAGATTCTCTTTACAACATGTGCACATATCAATATACCATGCAAGTTCCAGGGCATGTTTATGGTGTGAAAACCTTCACTAGACTTAACATGGATATTTATTATGATGGGTATGCTTTGTTCATCCTATGGTTATTATTCATAAATATTGTCTATTATTCACATTTTGAAATATTTTCATATATAGAAAAATATTCAGCTAAAATTTAATGCATTACTATTTCATTTAAATGCAAAAAATGAGAAGATAACACAATGAATAACAACACACTTAATATATAATCTTGGATTAACATGAATCTATGCCAACATAGTGGACATCTTGTATGAATGCACTCTTTTAGTTGAGTATGATTCACATGGTCTAAGAAAATGAGACCATCATAAAATCATAAATGGGTAAAACCATGTTTGGGGAGAAGCCACCAAAAACCATCCTAGTTTTGGTTTTGTTCAATGGAAACCTATATATTTTGTCTAACAATTTATGACATGTTATTCATTTAGAGTTTTGTATAAAAAATGAAAATACTTGGTTTTTGGTTAATTAATTAATCTAAGAAATGTTTTCATTCAAAATTTATATAAATGTTAAATCGTATTATTTAAACTTTTAAGATGATAGTGCAAGGATTGTATTTTTCTATACTATATACACATTCTATCTCTATCAGTGTGCCTTTACATCTTTAAAATCAATTATTAATAATTAAATATTACTAAATAAAAATTAACATATCAAATAAGAAATAAGAAATAAAATAATAAACAAGAAATAAATATATAAATTAGAAAACAATACAAATTAAATTAATAAAAAAGAAAATAATAATTTTTTAAAAATGGAAATATAGTAATTAGATTATATTTTTTTTGAGTAAATATTTTTTTAATATAAAATTTACTATGAAAATATAAATAGAGTGATAAACCAGAAATACAGATATAAAATTAGAAATTGATATAAATTAAATTAATAAAAATAAATAATAATCTTATAAAAATAGAAATAGAATGATTAGGTTATATTTTATTTTGACTAAATTATTTTTTAATATAAAAATTAGTAAAAAAAATATAAATAAAGTGATTATTTTATATATTTATTTTAAATAAGTTTTTTTATATAAAATTTATTCTAAAAATAA
>JASDQU010436044.1:0-19700 GCA_032191745.1 Picea mariana
GTTATGCGATGCACTTGATAGTTGTAAGGGTGGCAGTGGTCAATGGGTGGGTAAAATAATGAAGTTGGCTAACAATTTCGTGAGAATTGGGTCGCAAAAATTGCTAATGGCATGTTTTCGGTCGAACTCTTTGATTTTTCGACTAAAATAGTTTTTGGCCGAACTATTTTTTCTGCCGAAAGTTAAATCTAATGACACTGTTGAAAAATATACCACAAATTTTAAATCTACCAACAATTTTCCATTAAAACTAACTTTCGGTTGAACTATTAGTTCAGTCGAAAACCTATAACTATACCACTTTTCATAAAAAGTATTTGTTCACTTCAACTTACTCCAACTTTGGGAGTAGATGACTCCTTAAAATAATGCGAGTCTGGTTTCAGAACTAGTACCAACATTTTCATAATTGAATCTACTTTCTTTTGATACAATTTGTATTCAACTTAATTGCTTTTTAGTAATTTTAGCTAATTTTATAAAAGAAACTCTGCACATTATTTTTAGATGACATAATGATTTAGTAAAATGAAAAATCAATATTTGCAATAAAACATAGTCAACAATTATGGAAAATTTATATCATGAAACATTTCGTTGTCCTCTTCAAAAGGGTACTTTTAGATTTTACTTTTAAATAAAAATTAAGGCAGATAAATGGTGTCTATCTAAATGTGTTTAAAATATGAAACTTTTTCAGATTAGTCAAATTCAAAAAATTGTAGTAATTATAATATTCATCTGTTGTCTTCAAACTATAGTCATACTTTAATAAAGTTTGCTTAGATTGTTGCAACATATTTTGTTTTTCATAATCAAAAGTTTAACAATGAGTAAATTGGTGTCATCAAACATAAATCATTATTAGTGCCTTCATTTTTAAGGAACATACTGTCAAACAATCACTAAAATGACATATCAAATGTTAATAAACAAAATTCAAAAAAATACTTTTGTTTATCAGCAATTGAAAAACTTCTGAAAATATATTTCATTTTCTCAAAAAACAAGGAAAATAGCCACCCATATTCATGATTTTACCCGAGTGTCATTTTGTATCTAGGGTACCATATGGCACTTTTCCATGTTTGGGTACTTGTCATTGTTTTGTATATTTGGCACGATGTGCCATTTTGTAAAATATGCACAATTGAGACGATGTTGTGTGTGTGTGTGTGTGTGTGTGTGTGTGTGTGTATAAACACACGCACACGTGCGCGCGCACTTCATGGCATGTGTTCTATGAATTTTTGTGCTTGTTTATTTGATCTTGATGAATGTAGGGTCCTTAACTAGATGAGGGTGTTCAACAAGATAGCCATATAAAATTTCAACCCATGGAATCATGTGTAGAGTTGTACTGATACAAGTATCATGAAGAAATCTTACTCAACATTTATTTGTAGATATGAGCTCTTAATAAAAATTCCAAATTTAAACTTTTGGAAATATACCCATGTCATTAATAAATATTCAACCTCTAAAATTATGCATGGTGCTACAATTTTACTTTCCTTTCATAGGTCACCCATCTGATGATGTTGGTTCAAGTTTTTCTAGGAGAAGGAAATAAAGGGCTTCCTTCTTTTTCATACCTAATGCAATATAAATTAAAAAACAAAAATGATGACCCACGACATGAATTGATGGTAGACCCACCAAATAATCCTTTGCAAGACAATGAAAAGAGATAACCTATAGGCCTAAAAAATGTTATAGTAGGGGGGTTACATTTAACATTCAAAAGAGGATCAAAGGAAGCTTCATGGAAGGATCAATTATCGTCAATCTACAATATATCAAACATATTTTCATCATTTTTCATCAAATTTTATGAGGGTTCCCCTAAAATCTCTAACAACTACTTAAATATGTTCATCGAAAAAAAATGTTATATCAAGCAATTCACTTGGGAGATGCAAAGGACAATGTATTAAAGATCATTCTATCACTAAGAGCATCTAATATATCTAGCAAAGGAGAAGGTGATTGTGTGATGATGTGCTTCAAATATTCACGTGAATATGAATCTTCTTGTGTTCTTGATCATCCAAACTTCCAACAAAATAAAACCAAAAGTCCAATTAAAAAAGTTCCTTATATTTCATGACACTCATATGTGGTTTTAAATAAATGCCACCAAAAATAAAATCTTTGTGCAAAAAAAATCATCTAAATCCAACATAAAAATTGACCTCCATTATAGTTTTATAATTCTACTATGGTCCAAGTACCATTCATTCTACCTTGAATGCATTTTGAGTGCTAGTTAAGTGACATGTTATAGGAGGAGAAATACATGTTATCTATTATAATTAGTTTATTAGTTTGGGATTATAACAAAATGGTGGATTTTGAAGAACTACATCAACGAAAGGATATATTGACTTTCATAATTTAAAAAATATATATAAAATTAATATTATAAATATTGAAAAAATACACTACACTAGAAACATGGATTTTTTTAAGGAAATTCCATCGTTAAGTTACTCAACACTGCACTAATGGAGACATATACCTTATATTTTGCTTGAAAAATAACATACCATTGTTAGAAAAACTCAATTTCACACAGTTATTCACAATTTCTATAAATAAAAATTATATATTCAAAAAACTAATTCAATTTCGTACATTACATTTTTTTACACCATATTCAATTTCTTTGTAAAAGTACCTTGAATAATCCCTCCAATATAAGAGATTGTTGTTTTTCCATTCTTGCATTGCCACTAATGCGTCATGGGAGACCGAAACCATCATTAGMTTGCACATTTCCATATAAAATTCTGATCTAACGCGTCATGGAGACTCATACCATCGTTAGTTTTCACATATCCATATATAATTCTGATTTAATTAAGGTCTTCATCACAATCTTTACTATGAAAATATATCCCTCAATCCTTCCTTCAAAGGTTTCCACGCTCTATTCTACTCCAACAATACTCAAAAAGCCAAAATCCCTTTCTAATCTTTCATTCTCCATTTATACACAATGTCCAAAAGATCTTTAATCACAACAATTGCTATTATTGTAGATTATCTTTCCTTTTATATACGTTTTCARTATACTTATGATTATGTTTATGGGCCTTACGATAATACACATTATTCAAAATAGGTTATCACTATTWTATATTTTTGTTGTGATATATTTTAGGAAGAAATACTTGTTCTTAACCATTATTTCCAATGAGGCTATATTGAAAAGAGGAAGGGTGTAACACTAGGACTTCTCAAGAGGTCACCTATCCCACTACTACTCTAGCCTAAGCATGTTTAACTACATAGTTCTTCTGATGAAATCTGATGCATTAATGTTGGTATGATCGCACCATACACTTACATATTGAACCATCAGTAACCACTCCGCAACAAAGCATTAATTACAACATAAGGTTGCATATAAATATTGTTGGATAACTTACATTTTGTTTCACATTCTACAATATATATTAGCTTTATCTCACATTTACATCACATTTATTGTTCAACACACACCTATTGTTGAACACCATAAACATAGAACACTTAGACAACACAACACCACAACATCATTAACGTAAAGCAAAATATAGTAACAAATGAACACAACTCGCCCTTGGGAAATGGATAAATGCCATTAGTATTAGTGAGCGGGCGTCAAAATTGAACCCATCACAACATGTCAAGAGCCTCTTAGCATGTGCCAGAAGTATGATTACAAAAATACTCGTTAAAAAAAATGTTTACATGAAGAGCCTCCTAGTGCATCCCTAAGTACAATTTAAAAAATACTCGTAAAAAAAATGTTTATTTTAGATTTTACAATTTTTTTGGGGAAGTGAAAAGTAAAATTTAAAATTCCTTATGAAGGGTGAGAGTTTAAAATAATCATCATTATAATTTGATCATGGATCATCGTAATTAATATGCATTCGGGTTTGCGCGGAAACACAATAATTATTGAATGCTAACAAGTGYAGCACTCGTTGCACCATTGATTATGTTGTGAGCATGGTAGCTTGCACCATTGATGAAGCTCTAAGTATGGTAGGCGCTGAGAGGCGAGAAAGTGGACAAAGGGAGGCGGGTCGTGGCCCTATGTCGGTTGATCCCCAATCCTCGACCTGAAAATCTCTACAATGCATCTATGGAGGAGGCTCTGAAACCCCATTATTTTATCTCTCTCATTGTCGTCTCTTCCCGTGAAACAATCCTTGTTAGTTTTTAAGTTCACATAATCGATGTGAATTTATAATTGAGTTTATCATTTTGTATTTGTACATATCTCTACCTCAATTACTCTGTCTTTCTAGCGATGAAATTTTCAATTCCATGTTGTTTGTTTTTCTTGACATTACATGTCATCTTTGTATGTGTAGTTTGTGCAAAGGTGAGGCCAGGATCAATACTAATACATTAGGACAATCCACTACACTTTCATCCTCTATGAATTAGCAACTTTCTAATCCATTGTTTCCAATATACTATAAGATCCTCTTAAATTTCAGTGTAAGCATGGATAAAATTTGTTATGGAAAATGGGCCAACTGGATCGCCCTCAGTTTGCATTTATTGGTTGTTAATGTTTGAGGGAAAACTAATCTCATAGCCCAAAATGATATAACATGGATCAATGATTCTAATTACATAGATGGGGGTCAAACAACAGACATGGGGGACGCCACTGAAGAAGCCGACAGTTCTTACTTTCACACTCTACTGGTTTTCCCAAAGCCTCTCAAGAAGTCTTTCTATTAGTTTCTTGTGGTTGTGGATGTACCTTACCTTAACTGTTAAGACTATGGTTTACCCTTGGAAATTATAGTGGATTCCAGCAATGGCCAAACTTCACTTTCTTAATTGAGACAGTTGGTTTGTTTGCTTTATGTTATCGAGTTGAGAACCCTTAGGGCCTACATGTATCCAGAGGCTAAACTAGATAGATGTGTAACGCCCCTCTAAATACAACTATAAGCGAAGAAAAATGTGCCAATTTTTTTTTTCTTCTCTTGCTTCTAGGAAAGAAGGTAATGACTACTCAGTAAACCGCACCTAGACGATTAACACACGCTCACCGATCAAGTGACTGACAACTAAGACTCTTCGCACTATCACAAAAGAAACAGGGCGCAACATGCAGAAATCAAGGATAGACAGAAACAACTACCCATCTTGACATCACGACCTCAACGACCAGATAACTAGAACCTCGATGGCGCACAACCATACACAGGAATGCGTTGCACCCTAAGCGCCATCAACGAACTTACAAGTTCCAAAAACCTATAAGGGGGAGTAAGACCCTAACCAATTTATCATTCGCCTCTATCCAATAGGGCATCCAGTGATCCCCTCATTAGGAATCATGTCGTCTCCAAGCGATAGGTGCGACGATAACCTTGGCGCTACAACCCTATCTAGACCAAGGATTCTAGCTGAAACCAACTCGTTAGGGGTTGAATAACAGACAGGAAGACTACGCCTACGTCCCCAAGCAACAGGTAGACAAGACACAAGTTAATATTCAAATTAAACTGCGTGAAGGATGAGAGGAATCATGTCTCCTACAAGACAAATTAAGGTGTAAGGATAGACCAACCCACCCTTCCATCTCGACCTAAAGCGCAGGGTGAAAAACTGCCAAAACTAAGGGCTGGTGAGATGTAGCTGAGCATCAACTGAACTCTCGTTCAAATGCTTGCGCAAACTAAAAGACTGGTACCCCCATAATCATGATGTCTAACACATCCTAAAGTCCCTCAGGAAACAAGTCTAGGGGCGAATGAGTGGACCTTAAATTATTACTATGGTCATCAATCTATCAAAGGGTGAACTAAAATAGGCACTTGCCCCAAACAAACACTTGTCAGCAATACACACTGTTCAAAAAGGGAAACTCTTAACATTTTAAAGGTGATCTACTTAACGTTTTTAATATTTCTAATTTAACCAGCCAATATATTAACCAGTTTAACATAAACGATGAGGCAACAAAAATTATTAATCAAAACAATTGGTGTCTAGATCAAGTCCTCGATAAATCCATTGGTCAAATACGACTTTCTTATAACACAAGAGGTGGTCGTCCTAAGGTAAGAAATTGTTGTGCAAAGTAACTAAAAATTACCTTGGCTGTAAATCTAGGATTCTGAGTATGGGAAGAATCACTTGTTGATGTTTTTATTTATAATTTTTTTTTTTAATTATACTTTAATATAATCTTGGATCGATCTCTTATTAAAAAGGTAAATGTATAATTTCAACGATGTAAAACCACTGAGTAATTACACCTTGGTTGTCAAGTAATACTAAATGCTAGAAGGTTGATAAGTCACCTGACATTCTAAAAACCATACAACTGAATAGAATATGTGTTTTTAATCAATTAAGCATTGCTGTTAAATAAATAAATAAACGATATGCATGCTGATCGCATTCACCAGGAAATCGGAATAAATACCACCCAAAATGGGTAATCAATTTACGTACAGGCTGTCAGTTATAAATGGAAGGCGTGCAGACCATGGGCAATGCCAGGCACATAGGCACATTGTCTTAAAAGAAAAAACCGTGCACAAACACATGCCCCAATGGAAAATATAATTCATTGTGGTTAAGAACATAAAAGTAAGGCCAATAAATCGTTTTGCCTTTACTCACCGCGAAAAGGAATTATACCTAAACTCTGCCAAAGGGGAGGTAAATATAACCACACAGCCTTCACAAATCGTATCTTCCATGCCCAAAAATGGAGACGTGGTACATTCAACAATGAACGCAGCCATCCTAATGACAAATTTCGTGGGGATTAACAAGCGGTAAACTCAGTGTTAAAAGGGATGACTCCAGTGATAAAATCGATTTAAACTCAGTGATATAAACACTGAATATCAGTGATAAAAAAAAACAAACACGCCACTACTAGTTGGAAACACTTCTCTACACAGTACAGTTCACAGAGGTAATAGAAATCGTTGGCTGGAAGATCGATCTCAGACAATCATGAGTATAGTGGGGAAGGTTCCACAGGGGTAAGTGATACGACCCGGATGAGATAAACCATGATCGCCCCATCTAAGGGAAACACGCGGTCTGGTTAAGAGATCACTGTCTCAAGGTAAGGGAGTTGAATCCCACAGAGAAGGGAGCGCAGTCAACATAATTTAAATTATAAAATTTATGGTAAGACGCTGTCTATAAAATCTACAGATTTGTTGTCCTCGTATTAAACAAAATTTATGCTAAATCATCAAATCAATCACCAACATGAATCAGTGACAATCCATTAATCAAGGGAATCCATCAGCATCAATCACTATCAAAATCAATCGCTATCTACTAAAATCAATCGTAGCAAAAACTAGTTGTTTAATAATAATACATGAAATGCATAATAAATCCATGATCGCAGAGCTAGTGGAACCTTGTCTTCTTAATGGGTGATTCGTTGTTCAACCCATGGTAAAAACAATATTGCCAACCCATCATGGTTTCTCATTCCATAACTAAATCACAATGAAATCCGATCTAAACCATAGAAATCCTTACTAGCATGTGGTGTGGAAATAGGGTGAAGGGGGCAATTATAAAGAGTAAAAATCAAAGTGAAGTCATTGTCACCACCAGTGTCCAATAATGCAGTATTAAAATGTATGGGTTCAGTCTTGATAATGGCGAGAATTTCCAAAGTAACAAGGGGCACATCGCAGACCAGAAAAGATAAAATGTCACCATCATTCAATAATTTGCCGAGTCAAATACCCGTATCAAGGTGCAAGACAAAAAATCAGCCGAGGACAAACAATAGAGCTAGATGGCTGATAGGTTTGTTGTTCACTTCATCATCCTCGTACAGAAAAGTAGGGCATTGAGATCCATAGGTATTTTAACGCTAAGGCGACGACCGTAGATCAAGCTCCTGGCCGACTTCCTAGGCGAGGACTGACGAGATAAGGACAAAAGCTAAACAGCCTAAAGGTCACAATCAACACCACAGGGCGGTCACGACATGCGAGGACAAAGTTCATGGGAAAACAATCAACCCAACAATCAGCTAGGCTATAAAAAAAAATTCAATCATGAAACTAGATAATCAGTTTACCTACCCAAAACACATGCAGATCTAAATCATAAATCCTACAACATTTTATCATTCAACGAAGAAGCATAAGGATCCAACCAAGGAACAGTAAAACCCAACTAGGATGCTGACCAAAAGACTTTAGGCAATCAACAAATGGGCAAGGGCTAAAGAAAAAATTCTCCCATTTACAATCAACATAAAGGTCAATCATAAGTTACTAATGCATTCTATTGCACGCCCCTTAGAATCATTGCGAGCAACTGTCGCAATCTGCCCTTGTGGCATCGTGGGTCCTCTTGAACTAAGTAATCGTTAACCTACAGTTCGATCCATGGTGGGAGTGCTAGTAGGTTGTGGCAGGGCTACTGTCCACACCTCTCCCTCAACCTCTCTAGTAGTCGTGTGTGGCCCCTTTACTCCATATTTGAGTATGGTTGGCAAGCTAACCTCAGCCTGCATCATCAACAATCATGTCGGAACATGTCCACATCATATCATCTAATCAAATGTACTAAAATCACAACAAAACAATCAAACCCCAATAGCACAATCCCTGACTCGATCCGGATTCCAAGGGTTCCATCGATGCCTCTACATCGTCAAGGTTCAAAAACTTGCACACTCAGTAAAACCAAGTCAATAGCACCTGTCTATGTCAATGCAGAAAAACATCATGTCATCTATCATAATGCCTCATAATCAAGAACAAATGTTTTAATATCATAATAGTCCAGATCACTTGCGAGCAAGTTTCCTCAAAGAATAAGTTTTCTCAGTGCGCCAAAGAAGGATGTTACATACACCCCCTCTTGGTCTAAACTTCGTCCCAATGTTTCTCAGTACGCCAAAGAAGGATGTTACATACACCCCCTCTTGGTCTAAACTTCGTCCCAATGTTTCTCAGTATAAATGCTGAAATAAGTGTATCACAGTATCATATGTCTATTTATCAAACAAAAATGGAAACTGCTCGCGCATATCATATGCGACCTCCTAGGTCGCCGAGTGCAAACTATAATTGTCCCACTGGACCTTGACTTGGTCTACCGTTCGTCGTCGTAACTGTCGAATGCGATGATCTAATATGCGGACCAGCTCAGCCATGAGCGCTCCCTCATCCGATACTTGGAAGGAACTCATATCAATCACATGTGTAGGATCACTGATATAATGTCTCAAAACAGATACATGAAAAACATTGTGCGTACGCCTCAAAGAGTCAGGCAAGGCTAGTTGATAGGCCACAGGCCCCTTTCTCTCCTAGGTTCATGGGACCTTTCGAGATTGTGGAGAGAAAGNCTACCGTTCGTCGTCGTAACTGTCGAATGCGATGATCTAATATGCGGACCAGCTCAGCCGTGAGCGCTCCCTCATCCGATACTTGGAAGGAACTCATATCAATCACATGTGTAGGATCACTGATATAATGTCTCAAAACAGATACATGAAAAACATTGTGCGTACGCCTCAAAGAGTCAGGCAAGGCTAGTTGATAGGCCACAGGCCCCTTTCTCTCCACAATCTCGAAAGGTCCCATGAACCTAGGAGAGAGTTTATCTCCCTTAACAAACTTGATCAAACTCTTATGTAGTTTAACCCGTAAAAAGACTCAATCGCCGACCTCATAACTAAAGTCGACTCGGTGTGCATTGGCATAACACTTCTGTCGATCTGACGCTTCATTAATCCTTTGTCTTATGGTTTTCATTTGCTCTTCCATTTCTTGGATCACTTCTGGTACCACCAGGACCCTATCCTCAATTTGAACCCAACTCAAGGGCGTCCGACACAGTCACCCGTAAAGAAACTCGAAAGGCGCCATCTTAATGGTGCTTTGGTAACTGTTGTTGTAAGCGAACTCCACTAGTGGCAAGAATTCCTTCCAATGCTTTTGTTGGTCCATCATGTACATGAGAAACATGTCCTCCAAGGTTTGGTTCGTTCGTTTGGTCTGTCCGTCAGTCTCCGGGTGATACGCAGTACTAAAGTTAAGTTGGGTTCCCAAGGCCTCTTGGAAACTCATCCAATATCGTCCAGTAAACACCGATCCTCGATCGGATATAATCCTCTTAGGCAGGCCATGCAGCCTCATGATCTCACTGATGAAAATTCTAGCTATGTTAGGTGCCTGATATGTCGTACACATAGGAATAAAGTGAGCACTCTTTGTCAGAGTGTCTACTACCGTCAGTGGCAATCCAACAATAAAATCCATTGAAATAACTTCCCATTTCAATTTTGGAATAGCATGTGGTTGTAGTAATCCTCCTGGGTGTCTATGTTCAACCTTTACCTGCTAACATTCTAGACATCTGGCCACATAGTTGACTATGTCGGCCTTCATTCCCTTCCAGAAGAATAAGGGTTTAAGGTCTACCCTCATCTTCGTGACTCCTGGGTGAGCCATGTAAACTGCTCTTTGAGTCTCGCTCAGGATCAACATCCTCAAATTGTCATTTGGCGGTACGTAAATATGACTTCTAAACCTCAATAACCCATCCCTATCAAATGAAAATCCCTCATATCGTGGTACCATCATTGTGTTTTGTCTAATAAAACCCTCAACCTCTTTGTACCAGTCATCATCACGCTGTAAAGTGAGAATCTTCTCACGTAGATTCGTTTGAAGAGGAAACACCGAGAAGATGTGTGGTCTCTGACTCAAAGAATCTGCCACTTGGTTCATTGTTCCCTTTATGTAAGAAATCTCAAAGTCGTACTCGCTAAGCAATTCTGACCAACGTCGTTGTCGTGCGTTCAGGTCGCTTTGCGTAAAAATGTGTTGTAGTCCACAATGATCAGACTTTAGTTCAAATTTTCATCCAACAAGGTAGTGTCTCCAAACCTTCAAGGCATATACAATGGGTAATAAACCCAAATCGTGCGTCACGTAGTTCTCCTCATGCCTTCTCAGTTTTCTCGAAATGTAAGCGATTACTCGTCTGTCTTGCATCAAGACTCCGCCTAAACCTTCCTTTGATGCGTCTGTGCATACAAAGAAGTCCATGTCCATGTCAAGGACCTTTAGTAGCGGCGCTCTTGTTAACAACTCCTTAAGCCTCCAAAATGCTTCCGCGCATTTCTCGGTCCAAACAAACTTCTTGCTTTTCTTTTGCAATTCCATGATAGGATTTCCCATCTTCAAAAATCCCTTGACAAATCGTCAATAGTATCCTGCTAAACCCATAAATCTACGCACTTCCATGACATTCATTGGTGCAGTCCATTCCATACTAGCCTCAACCTTCGCTGGATCCACGACAATGCCTTCACCGGAGATGACATGCCCTAAGTGGTGAATCCTCGATTGATAAAAAGAGCATTTGGACAATTTCCCATACAATTTGTTCTCTCACAGACACTGTAGTACCAAGCGCAAGTGCTCGTCATGCTCCTCCGTCGTACAAGAGTAAATCAAAATATCGTTAATGAACACTTGGATGAACTTGTCCAAGTACTCGTGGAACACCCCATTCATCAAACTCATAAATACTCCCGGGGCGTTTGTCAGTCCAAATGGTAAAACAGTAAACTCGTAATGTCCAAACCTCGTCTTAAAGGCGGTGTTAGGGACGTCATCCTCCTTGATCCGCAATTGGTGATACCTTGATCGAAAATCGATCATGGAGAACACTGTCGCACCCTTCATTTGATCAAACAGATCATCAATTCTCGGCAAGGGATACTGATTCTTGATCGTGGCCTTGTTCAATTGACGGTAGTCAATGCAAAGCCTCCATGATCCATCCTTCTTTCATATGAAAATAATAGGTGCACCCCACGGTGACACTCTAGGACGTATCAGTCCCAAGTCCAACAACTCCTTAAGTTGCATTTTCAACTCTTGTAACTCTAGGGTTGACATCCGATAAGGCATTCTTGCTATCGGTTCAGACCCCAGTTTTAGGTCGATGGTAAACTCCAACTCTCTCTCCGACGACATCCTAGGTAACTCCTCTGAAAATATGTCTGCAAACTCTCTCACCACCATAAGGTGTTCTAGACCTTCCGCTACTCCCTTCTCATTTGACGCAAGGATCGCATAAAGCTTGCACCCCTTGCACATACTCTTCCGTAGCTGTAAGGAAGAGATGAAACTTAGGGAAACTCCCTGGTTCCTTCCTGCAATCACACGTCTCTACCCCTCGTCGTCAACCAAGCTCAACCATTTTGTCTTATGGTTTGGTATCACCTCATGAAATTCCAATCAATCCATACCAATCATGACATCATAAGATCCTAAGATCATGACATACAATTTGGCCCTTGTGACAAACTCTCCCAAGTTAAGGGAACAGCCCGTGACCTTTCCACCAACCTTCTGTTTGGCTCCCGAAGCCATCTCTACGAGGCTAAACTAATCTTGTTCCACTGCCTTTACCTTAATCCCTTTTAGTGTTGCACCAGAAATGAAATTCTCAGTAGGACTGGGATCAATCAAAATACTAAGGGTCTGGTCAGTGACGGTACCTGTCATCTCGAGAAAAATCGACTGGTGCTCTGCCTGGCGGTTATTCACCGTTGCGTGAATCTAATGGGCCTTGCCCATATCTCCCACTATAGTGGGTCTGGTTGATCCGGACGCTCTGGTCCTCTCCATAGGACAGTCGCACTGGTAGTGTGGCTCCCCACATGTCCAACACCCCTTCTTCGGCCTAGTAGTCCTGGTACCCGAAGTAGGAGATGAAGGCCCATTGGCCTGGAACCCTGGTCTGTTATGCTGGGCAGGCCTAAACTGCTGCTACTTTGGGTGACGCTGCTGTTGATGCAGTGGTCCCCGATGAGGTGTCCACTGCTGAGGCAGCGGTCGTCGGGGTGAAGTGAAAGTGGATACCCTCTGGAAGCCACGATATCCCGACATATGTCTCGGTGGTGTCTGGTGCTGCTGTGTTCCATATGGAACCTGCCCTGCTAGTATCGCTGGAGTCTTGGTTTGACCCCCACTGATAAGCTCCTCCTCTGCTATGAGGGGCTTCTGGATGACATCGTGCAAGGTTTGGGGCATCAAAATCCTAACCTTTGCACGTAGGTTGCTGTTAAGGCCAAACACAAACCTGTTGACCTTAATTTTCTCAGTGTTAAGGTGCAGAGCATGCCGGAGTAGCTCCATAAAATGGGCCTCATACTCGGGCACCGTACGACCTCCCTGTCGTAATGCATTAAACTCATTGAGCTGTCTCTCAACGAATTCCTCTGAAAGGTACTTCTCTCGGAACCGTTCCTCGAACAGTTCCCATGACACATCTTCAACAACCATGTTCAGCTATGGTAGGAGCGTCTTCCACCATAGAAGAGTGCTCCCCTTCAGTTGAAAGACCGCCATGTGGACCTTCATGTTGGAGGTATAATCGCAAAGTGCGAAGCACATTGCCATGTTCTCCAACCATGCCTCAGCGGCTGCGCCGTCCGGGGCACCAAAGAACTCAGGAAATTTGACTTTCTCGAGTTCACGGCGAATGCTACCAGTAACGACCGGTGCATGCGGCAGAATCTCAGTGGGTGCCGACGCCCTAGCCTCATCTCTATCCAAACGGCCCATCAGTGCCTCGAACATGCGCTGAAAGGATCTCATCCTTCCCATTACATCGCCAACTTCTATCTGCTCCTGCCCGAGAACCTGCTTGTCTCCCTGGGGGTTAGACACCTCAGGTGTGGATGCTAATGGAGGTGTCGTGCTTCCTCCCCTAGCACCCCATTGTCTGCCTTCGCGGTGTCCTCTGACCATGATTACCTGCACGCACACAATCAACTCAATTAGCAACAGTATAATCAAATCATGTCAATGAAAGTTGTAGTAAATCCCAAGTCGCGGGTTGAACCCGCTCTGATACCATATGTAACGTCCCTCTAAATACAACTACAAGTGAAGCAGAATGTGCCAATTTTTTTTTTTTTGTTTCTTCTCTTGCTTCTAGGAAAGAAAGCAATGACTACTTAGTAAACTGCACCAAGATGATGAACACACGCCCACCGATCAGGCAACCAACAACTAAGACTCTTCGCACTATCACAAAAGCAACAGGGCGCAACATGATGAAATCAAGTACAGACAGAAACAACTACCCATCCTGACATCATGGCCTCAATGACCAGATAACTAGAACCTTGATGGCATGCAACCATACACAGGAATGCGCTGCACCCCAAGCGCCATCAACGAACTTACAAGTTCCAAAAACCCATAACGGGGAGTAAGACCCTAACCAAGTTATCGTTTGCCTCTATCCAATAGGGCATGTAGTGATCCCCTCATCAGGAATAATGTCATCCCCAAGTGATAGCTGTGATGATAACCTTGGCGCTACAACCCTATCTAGACCAAGGATTCTAGCTGAAACCAACTCGTTAGGGGTCAAATAACATACAGGAAGACTACGCCTACGTCCCCAAGCAACAGGTAGACAAGACACAAGTTAATTTTCGAATTAAACTGCGTGAAGGATGAGAGGAATCTTGTCTCCTACAAGACAACCTAAGGTGTAAGGACAGACCAACCCCCCCTTCCATCTTGACCTAAAGCGCAGGGTGAAAAATTGCCAAAACTAAGGGCTGGTGAGGTGTAGCTGAGCATCAACTGAACTCTCGTTCAAATTCTTGCTCAAACTAAAAGACTGGTACTCGCATAATTGTGATGTCTAACACATCCTAAAATCCCTCAGTCAAGAAGTCTAGGAGCAAAGGAGTGGACCTTAAATTATTACTATGGTCGTCAATCTATCAAAGGGTGAACTAAAATAGGCACTTGCCCCAAACAAACACTTGTCAGCAATACACATTGTTCAAAAAGGGAAACTCTTAACATTTTAAAGGTGATTTACTTAACGTTTTTAACATTTCTAATTTAACAAGCTGATATATTAACCAGTTTAACATAAACGACGAGGCAGTAAAAATTATTAATCGAAACAATTGGTGTCTAGATCAAGTCATCGATAAATCCATTGGTCAACTAAGACATTCTTATAACACAAGAGTTGGTCGTCCTAAGGTAAGAATTTTTTGTGCAAAGTAAGTAAGAATTACCTTGGTTGTAAAACTAGGATTCCGAGTATGGGAAGAATCACTTGTTGATGTTTTTATTTATAATTTTTTTTTTTAATTATACTTTAATATAATCTTGGATCGATCTCTTATTAAAAAGGTAAATGTATAATTTCAATGTTGTAAAACCACAGAGTAATTACACCTTGGTTGTCAAGTAATACTAAATGCTATAAGGTTGATAAGTCACTTGACATTCTAAAAACCATACAACTAAATAGAATATGCGTTTTTAATCAATTAAGCACTGCTGTTAAATAAATAATGAAACGATATGTGTGTTGATCGCATTCACCAGGAAATCGGAATAAATACTACCCAAAACGGGTAATCAATTTACGTACATGCTGTCAGTTATAAACGGAAGGCGTGCAGACCATGGGCAACGCTAGGCACATAGGCATGTTGTCTTAAAAGAAAAAATCGTGCACACACACATGCCCCAATGGAAAATATAATTTGTTGTGGTTAAGAACATAAAAGTAAGGCCAGTAAATCCCTGTGCCTTTACTCACCGCGGAAAGGAATTATACCTAAACTCTACCAAAGGGGAGGTAAATATAACCGCACAACCTTCACAAATCGTATCTGCCAGCAGCTGTGGTTGTAATGCCCAAAAATGAAGACGTGGTACATTCAATAAGGAACGCAGCCATCCTAATGGCAAATTTTGTGGGGCTTAACAGGTGGTAAACTGAGTGTTAAAAGGGATGACTCCAGTGATAAAATCGATTTAAACTCAGTGATATAAAGACTGAATATCAGTGATAAAAAAAACAAACATGTCTCTACCAGCTGGAAACACTGCTCTACACAGTACAGTTCATAGAGGTAATAGAAATCGTTGTCTGGAAGATCGATCTTAGACAATAACGAGTATAGTGGGGAAGGTTCCATAGGGGTAAGTGATACAACCCGGATCAGATAAACCATGATCACCCCAGCCAAGGGAAACACGTGGTCTGGTTAAGAGATCACTGTCTCAAGGTAAGGGAGTTGAATCCCATGGAGAAGGGAGCGCAGTCAACATGATTTAAATTATAAAATTTCTGGTAAGACGTTGTCCATAAAATCTACAGATTTGTTGTCCTCGTATTAAACAAAATTTATGCTAAATCATCAAATCAATCACCAACATGAATCAGTGACAATCCATCAATCGATATCCATTAATCAAGGGAATCCATCAGCATCAATCACTATCAAAATCAATCGCAATCTACTAAAATCAATCGCAGCAAAAACCAGTTGTTTAATAATAATACATGAAATGTTGAGATGGCATGAAATGCATAATAAATCCATGAACGCAGAGCTAGTGGAACCTTGTCCTCTTAATGGGTGATTCGTTGTTCAACCCATGGTAGAAACAATATCGCCAACCCATCATGGTTGCTCATTCCATAACTAAATCACAATGAAATCCGATCTAAACCGTAGAAATCCTTACCAGCATGTGGTGTGGAAACAGGGTGAAGGGGGCAGTTATAAAGAGTAAAAGTCAAAGTGAAGTCGCTGTCACCACCAATGTCCAATAATGCAGTCTTAAAATGTACGGGTTCAGTCTTGATAATGGCGAGAATTGCCAAAGTAACAAGGGGCACATCGTAGACCAGAAAAGATAAAATGTCACCGTCATTCAATAATTTGTCGAGTTAAATACTCGTATCAAGGCACAAGACAAACAATCAGCCGAGGACAAACAACAGAGCTAGATGGTTGATACGTTCATCATTCGCTTCATCATCCTCGCATAGAAAAGAAGGGTGTTGAGATCCATAGGTCTTTTAACGCTAAGGCGACGACTGTAGATTAGGCTCCTGGACAACTGCTCAGGCGAGGACTGACGAGATAAAGACGAAAGCTAAACAACCTCAAGGTCACAATCAACACCACAGGGCAGTCACGACATGTGGGAATGAAGGTCATGGGAAAACAATCAACCCAACAATCAGCTAGGCTATAAAAAAAATTTCAATCACGAAACAAGATAATGAGTTTACCTACCCAAAACACATGCATATCTAAATCATAAATCCTACAACATTCTATCATTCAACCAAGAAGCATAAGGATCCAACCAAGGAACAGTAAAACCCAACTAGGATGCTGACCAAAACACTTTAGGCAATCAACAAATGGGTAGGGGCTAAAGACAGAATTCTTTCATTTACAATCAACATAAAGGTTAGTTATAAGTTACTAATGCATTCTATTCTACAAAATAATGAGCATACCGTTGCCTTATCACCCGCCTCAAATGACGTCTGCGCACTCCATGCCGCTCCCGCTCTTCGACCGTTGGGACTACACAGGTACCTCCCAACCAAAGTTAGGGGTACTCTGCTTCCCTCTTAGCCCCCCAAGCCGCAAAGGGGCCACACACTATCCAGATGGTATGTCTAGCTCCCAACTAGCCTTACAAGGCCGTGCTACCACTCCTCTCCGAGCTAGGAAATCCCAACTGCCACAAGTAAATCAGTCAAGTCACAAATCTGACAGTGTAACATTATGCTAATAGCCAATCCCCCAATTCCTCCTCCTTCCTCTCTTTTATAGAGTTTTAGAACTTCCAAACTTTTCCTAAATCTCATTTAATTTAAGTTTTAATAAAAATATTCTAATAATTTTCCTTCGTACAAGTTTCATCCATCCCCCACTTTCCTCCAATAATTATTTTCTTTNTTAGGGGTACTCTGCTTCCCTCTTAGCCCCCCAAGCCGCAAAGGGGCCACACACTATCCAGATGGTATGTCTAGCTCCCAACTAGCCTTACAAGGCCGTGCTACCACTCCTCTCTGAGCTAGGAAATCCCAACTGCCACAAGTAAATCAGTCAAGTCACAAATCTGATAGTGTAACATTATGCTAATAGCCAATCCCCCAATTCCTCCTCCTTCCTCTCTTTTATAGAGTTTTAGAACTTCCAAACTTTCCCTAAATCTCATTTAATTTAAGTTTTAATAAAAATATTCTAATAATTTTCCTTCGTACAAGTTTCATCCATCCCCCACTTTCCTCCAATAATTATTTTCTTTAAATTAATAATTGTTTCATTTCCCTCACCCACCTACAGTTACTCCTAAATTTACTCCTAGGTGTCCCTAGATTCCCTTACAGATTTTAAATACTTTCCCTAAAAAGAAGTTGCTAATTTAATTCAATTTAGAAGGTTCTTAATTGTAGATTCTTTACTAAGTTGACCTCGCTTTTTACCATGAGTTCTCGTCTTTCTCTTATTATGTTTCCTCCATTCCTTAGTTTCCTAAATTTTATATTTCCTCTTTCCCCTTTTTATTAGAGCTAAAAAATGACAGTTGCAATTTGACCCCTTTTTCCCTTTTATTATTAATTCAACATCTTTTTAAACTATCAAAATTAAAAAAATAAATAATTTCTTCTTTATATTTTATGTCCACAACTTTTAATTAATTTCTTACTCTCTTCATTTTACCCCCAAAATTTATGAAGACCAAAACTATTACTTAAAGGGTTTTTTTTATTTTAAAGTTTATTATTAAAATTTTATAAAGATATCTTCTCAAGGGTAGACAAAATCTTACCCCTAGCGAAGTNAATTTACTCCTAGGTGTCCCTACATTCCCTCACAGGTTTTAAATACTTTCCCTAAAATGAAAATGCTAAGTCAGTTCAAAATTAGAAGGTTCTTGAATGCAGATTCTTTACTAAGTTGACCTCTTGCTTTTTACCATAAGTTCTCTCTTTCCCTTTTTAAGTTACCCCCATTCCCTAGTTTCCTAAATGTTATAATTTCCCTCTTTCCCCTTTTTATTAGAGCTAAAAACAACAGTTGCAATTTAACCCCTTTTTCCCTTTTATTATTAATTCAACATCCTTTTTAAACTATCAAAAATTAAAAATAATTAACTTCTTCTTTATTATTTTTTTATATCCATAGCTTTTAATTAATTTCTTACTCTCTTCATTTTACCCCAAAAGTTTATGAAGACCAAAATTATTACTTAAAGGGTTTTTATTTTAAATTTTTAGAGATGTTTTCTCAAGGGTAGGCAAAATTTTACCCCTAGCAAAGTTTCAGACTCAGGACTTCGATTCTAAATTGGGAGACATTTAATTAGGGGATTTGTTTTAAAATTTCTTAAAGTGTTGATTTTCTTAGTGCCATCTAGGTTCGTTCATTTATCATCATCAACGCGATGTGCCCTTCAGGATGCACTACGTGCTCCAAGGGTGCCACTCGCCTCTTTTGTTTCTTTTGTGTGACATGCCCTTCAGGACGCACCACGTGCTATAAGGGTGCCACTCACTTATTTTGTTTCTTTTGCGTGACGTGCCCTTTAGGATGCACCACATGCTCCAAGGGTGCCACTCACTTCTTGACTAATGGGTAGACATCAATAACCCTTGGAGTCAACACTCCACCAGGTGAACTTGTGGGAGACTAAGGGATCCTAAGGAATAAGGCCCCCTCCTTATTGCGCGGCCCTTAGAATCATCGCGAGCGACTGTCGCAGTCTGCCCCAATGACATCGTGGGTCCTCTCGAACTAGGTAATCGTTAACCTATAGTTCGATCCACGGCGGGAATGCTAGTAGGTTGTGGCA
>JASDQU010436044.1:19750-32256 GCA_032191745.1 Picea mariana
CGTGCCCTTCAGGATGCACTACGTGCTCCAAGGGTGCCACTCGCCTCTTGTGTTTCTTTTGCATGACGTTCCCTTTAGGACGC
This sequence comes from Picea mariana, assembly GCA_032191745.1. NCBI lineage: Eukaryota > Viridiplantae > Streptophyta > Pinopsida > Pinales > Pinaceae > Picea > Picea mariana. Next base: position 19,834 of record JASDQU010436044.1, read on the forward strand.
ACCACGTTGTCCAAGGGTGCCACTCGCCTCTTGAATTATTGGTAGACATCAATAACCCCCAGAGTCAACACTCCGCCAGGTGAACTTGTGGGAGACTAAGGGCTTCTAAGAAATAAGGCCCCCGCCTTATTGCGCGCCCCTTAGAATCATCGTGAGCGACTGTCTCAGTCTGTCCTCACGGCATCGTGGGTTCTTTCGAACTAGATAATCATTAACTTACAGTTTGAGGCACGACATGAGTGCTAGTAGGCTGTGGCAGGGCTGTTGTCCACACCTCTCCCTCAACCTCTCTCGTAGTCATCCGTGGCCCCTTTACTCCATATGTGAGTCTGGTCGGCAAGCTATCGTCAGCCTGCATCATCAACAATCATGTTAGAACATGTCCACATCATATCATCTAATCAAATGTACTAAAATCACAGTAAAACAATCAAACCCCAATATCACACTCCCTGACTCAATCCGAAGTCCAAGGGTTCCATCGATGCCTCTGCACCCTCAAGGTTCAAAAACCTGCACACTCAGTAAAACCGAGTCAATAGAACCTATCTATGTCAATGCAGAAAAACATCATGTCATCTATCATAACGCCTCATAATCAAGGACAAATGTTTTAATATCATAATAGTTCGGATCACTTGCGAGCATGTGTCCTCAAAGAATAAGTTTTCACATTGCACCAAAGCGGGATGTTACATACACCCCCTCTTGGTCTAAACTTCATCCCGAAGTTTCTCAGTATAAATGTCGAAATAAGTGTATCACAGTATCATATGTCTATCTATGAAACAAAAATGGAAACTGTTGGTGCATATCATATGCGTCCTCCCAAGTCGTCGAGTGCAGACTATAATTGTCCCAGTAGACCTTGACCTGGTCTACCGTTTGACGTCGTAACTGTCGAATGCGATGATCTAAGATGTGGACCGGCTCAGTCGTGAGCGCTCCCTCGTCCGATACAAACAAGGAACTTATGTCAATCACATGTGTAGGATCACTAATATAATGTCTCAAAACAGATACATGAAAAACATTGTGCATATGCCTCAAAGAGTCAAGCAAGGCTAGATAATAGGCCACGGGCCCCTTTCTCTCCACAATCTCAAAAGGTCCCACAAACCTAGGAGAGAGTTTATCTCCCTTCCCAAACTTGATCGAACTATTATGCGGTTTAACCCATAAAAAGACTCGATCGACGACCTCATAACTACGGTCGACTCGGTGCGCATCGGCACAATTCTTTTGTCGATCCCGCGCTTCATTAATCCTTTGTATTATGGTTTGCATTTTCTCTTCCATTTCTTGGATCGCTTCTGGTCCCACCAGGACCCTATCCTCGAGCTAATCCCAACTCAAGGGCATCTGACACGGTCACCCGTAAAGAAACTTGAAAGGCACCATCTTAATGGTGCTTTGGTAACTGTTGTTGTAAGCGAACTCCACTAGTGGGAAGAATTCCTCCCAACGCTTTTGTTGGTCCATCACGTACATGAGCAACATGTCCTCCAAGGTTTGGTTGCTTCGTTCGGTCTGTCCGTCAGTCTCTGGGTGATACGCAGTACTAAAGTTAAGTTGGGTTCCCAAGGCCTCTTGGAAACTCGTCCAAAATCATCCAGTAAACATCGATTCTCGATCGGATATAATCCTCTTAGGCACGCCATGCAGCCTCACAATCTCATTGATGAAAATTCTAGCTATGTTAGGTGCCTGATACGTCATACGCACAGGAATAAAGTGATCACTCTTCGTCACAGTGTCTACTACTACAAAAATCGAGTCGTGTCTCCTTGCCGTCAGTGGCAATCCAACAATAAAATCCATTGAAATAACCTCCCATTTCAATTCCGGAATAGCGTGTGGCTGTAGTAATCCTACTGGGTGTCTATGTTTAGCCTTTACCTGCTGACATTCTAGACATCTGGCCACACAGTTGACTATGTCTGCCTTCATTCCCTTCTAGAAGAATAAGGGTTTAAGGTCTGCCCTCATCTTCGTGACTCCTGGGTGAGCCATGTAAATTGCTCTGAGTCTCGCTTAGGATCAACATCCTCAACTCGTCGTTTGGCGGTACGTAAATCCGACTTCTAAACCTCAATAACCCATCACTATCAAATGAAAATCCCTCATATCGTGGTACCATCATTGTGTTTTTTCTGATAAAACCCTCGACCTCTTTGTACCAGTCATCGTCACGCTATAAAGTGAGAATCTTCTCACATAGATTCGCCTGAAGAGGCAACACCGAGAAGATGCTTGGTCTCCGACTCAAAGCATCTGCCACTCGGTTCACTATTCCCTTTATGTAAGAAATCTCAAAGTCATACTCGCTAAGCAATTTCGACCAACACCGTTGTCGTGCGTTCAGGTCACTTTGTGTAAAAATGTGTTGTATTCCACAATGATCAGTCTTTAGTTCAAATTTTCATCCAAGAAAATAATGTCTCCAATCCTTCAAGGCATATAGGATGGCTAATAACTCCAAATCATGCATCACGTAGTTCTCCTCGTGCCTTCTCAATTTCCTTGAAATGTAAGCGATTACTCGTCCGTCTTGCATCAAGACTCCGCCTAAACCTTCCTTGGATGCATCTATGCATACCAAGAAGTCCACATCCATGTCAGGGACCTTTAGTATCGGCGTTGTTGTTAACAACTCCTTAATCCTCCAAAATGCTTCTGCGCATTTCTCGGTCCAAACAAACTTCTTGTTTTTCTTCTGCAATTTTGTGATTGGATTTTCTATCTTCTAAAATCCCTCGACAAACCGTCAATAGTATCCTACTAAACCCATAATGCTACACACTTCCGTGACATTTGTCGGTGCAGGCCATTCCATAATAGCCTCGACCTTGGCTGGATCCACGACGATGCCTTAGTCGGAGATGTAATTCCCTAAGTAGTGAATCCTCGATTGATAAAAAGAGGATTTGGACAATTTCCCATACAATTTGTGCTCTCGCACACACTGTAGTACCAAGCACAAGTGCTCGTCATGCTCCTCTGTCGTACTAGAGTAAATCAAAATATCGTCAATGAACACTTGGACAAACTTGTCCAAGTACTATCGAAACACCCCATTCATCAAACTCTAAAATACTCTTGGGGCGTTTGTCAGTCCAAACGGTAAAACAGTGAACTAGTAATGTCCAAACCTCATCTTAAAGGCAGTCTTAGGGACGCCATCTTCCTTGATCCACAACCGGTGACACCCTGATCACAAATCGATCTTGGAGAACACCATCACACCCTTCATTTGATCAAACAGATCATCAATTCTTGGAAAGGGATATTGATTCTTGATGGTGGCCTTGTTCAATTGACGGTAGTCAATGCAAAGCCTCCACGATCCATCCTTATTTCATATGAAAATAACTAGTGCACCCCACGGTGACATGCTAGGACGTATCAGTCCTAGGTCCAACAACTCCTTAAGTTTCATTTTCAACTCTTGTAACTCTAGGGTCGACATCCGATAAGGCATTCTTGCTATCGGTTCAGTCCCCGGTTTTAGGTCGATGGTAAACTCCAACTTTCTCTCCGGTGGCATCCCAGGTAACTCCTTCGAAAATGTCCGCAAACTCTCTCACCACTGGAAGGTGTTCTAGACCTTCCACTACTCCCTTCTTGTTTAACGTAAAGATCGCATAAAGATTGAACCCCTTGCACATACTCTTCTGTAGCTATAAGGAAGAGGTGAACCTTAGGGAAACTCCTTGGTTCCTTCCTACAATCACACGTCTCTGCCCCTCGTCATTGACCAATGTCAAATGTTTTGTCTTATACTTGAGTATCACTTCACACGATTCCAACCAATCCATACCAATCACGACATCATAAGTTCCTAAGATCATGACGTACAAGTCAACCCTTGTGACAAACTCTCCCAAGTTAAGGGCACAGCCCGTGACCTTTCCTCCAACCTTCTGTTTGGCTCCTGAAGCCATCTCTACGAGGCTAAACTCATCCTGTTCGACTACCTTTACCTTAATCCCTCTTAGCGTTGCACCAGAAATGAAACTCTTGGTAGCACCAGGATCAATCAAAATACTAAGGGTTTGGTCAGTGATAGTACCTGTCATCCTGAGCACAGTCGACTGGTGCTCTGCCTGGTGGTTATTCACCGCTGTGTGAATCTAATGGTCCTTGCCCATAACTCCCATTGTAGTGAGTCCGGCTGATCCAGACACTCTGGTCCTCTCCACAGGATAGTCGCGCTGGTATTGTGTCTCCCCACACGTCCAACACCCCTTCTTCAGCCCAGTAGTGCTGGTACCCGAAGTAGAAGATGACGACCCATTGGCCTAGAACCCTGGTCTATTCTGCTAAACATGCCTAAACTGCTGCTACTGCGGGTGACGTTGTTGTTGATGCAGAGGACCCCGATAAGGTGTCTGCTACTGAAGCGGAAATCGTCGGGGTGAAGTGAAAGTGGATCCCCTCTAGAAGCCATGATATCCCGGTGTATGTCTCACTGGTGTCTGGTACTGTTGTGTTCCAGATGGAACCTGCCCTACTGGTCTCGCTGGAGTCCTGGCCTGATCCCCATTGATAAGATCCTCTTCTGCTATGAGTGTTGAAGGAAAATCTCTCTGCGGACAGGTAGATCTCCTCAAAGAGCTAGACTCTTAACTCTAAGACAGAAAGTGCTTATCATGGTCACTGACTTCCTTTTAGGTCTACACAAACTAATGCATGAAGAGGAAGGAGGAAAGACGTACCTTTTACCGGTGTTTGTCCCCGCATGCTCCAAGTTGAACTCCAATCTTGAGCTCCTCGATAAGCCCTGTAGACAAACAAAGTACAACCACTTCCTCTTCTATCAAGATTAGTTCGAAGCAGATCTATCTACTTAGAGACAAATTCATGTAATGTCAAACACAAATTAGAAAGAAACAGGCCAAGAAGATTACATTAATGAGGAAAAAATGTTACTTACATCCATAGATGGAATGTAGCAGTTTCGTCACGTTCTCCTTGCCTAACCCTTGCTCAGAAGCTCCACAATCGGAATGACGATAGCTTCGCTGATTAGCCTCCACTTCACTGTGTGTTTCCTATGAGATCATAGATTTCATGCTTATCATACCTTCTCCAAATATCACTTATGAGATCATAAGTTTGGTATGATTCTCTATCCAGATCCCCTTTTCACCATGAGAAAGCTTGCTTATATAGCCTTGGAGAGGCTCAACAACTTGGGATATCTTTGGGGTGAGTTGAGGATTTTCCTCCTTGAGTTAGGGATCTTCCCTAAGATCATGGCTTGAATAGGAATTTGAATCCAACTACCTTCAGGGATTGAAGGGATCCTCRCCTCATTCATCTCAACAAACCAACTGTTGCCCAGAATAGGCAGCGCTCCCTCAAAAGGGCCATTAGAGCATTATAGTGCTCCCCAATAGGCTTTAGGGGGGTGCCATCACTCCCAAAAGTAGTAGCGCTCCTCCAAAAGGGMAGAGGTAGTGTTATAACGCTCCCATATAGTGTATAGGGGGGCGCCAACACTCCTGAGAGAGKTATAGGGGAGCGCTCTCCTCCAAAAACTCAGATTTTTGGGTTCTTTCAGATGGCAAGAGTTTCATAACACCAGTTAACCATTCCTCCTCTTCCAAATCAAGTGTTTGAGGTGTTCCAAGTGTCTTTTTGATGTCGTTATAAGTATGACATAAGCATCATGGCAGTATGCTTTGCTTGACACTTGTGACACTTGTGAGAAAAATGCGACACTATCGAAGTGAGTAATTTTGATGTGTAACAATGAGGGCCTTCTGGATGACATCGTGCAAGGTTTGGGGCATCAAAATCCTAACCTTTTTATGTAGGCTGCCATTAAGGAAAAACATGAACCTGTTGACCTTAAGTTTCTCAGTGTTAAGGTGCGGACCATACTGGAGCAGCTCCATAAAATGGGCCTCGTACTCGAGCACCGTACAACCTCTCTATCATAAGGCGTTGAACTCATTGAGCTGTCACTAATCGAATTCCTCTGAAAGGTACCTCTCTCGGAACTGTTCCTCGAATAGTTCCCATGACACGTCTTCGACGGCTATGTTCAGTTGTGGTAGGAGCGTCTTCCACCATAGAAGAGCGCTCCCCTTTAGTTGAAAGACTGCCATGTGGACCTTCATGTTGGAGGTATAATCGTGAAGTGCGAAGAACGTCACCATGTTCTCCAACCATGCCTCGGTGGCTGCGTCGTCCGGGGCACCAAAGAACTCGAGAAATTTGACTTTCTTGAGTTCACGGTGAATGCTACCAGTAAAGGTCGGTGCGTGCGGTGGAACCTCAGCGGGTGCCGGCGCCCTGCCCTCATCTCTATCCAAACAGCTGATCAGTGCCTCGGACATGCGCTGAAAGGATTTCATCATTCTAATTACATCGTTAAATGCTATCTGCTCCTGCACGAGAACCTGCTCGTCTCCCTGGAGGTTAGAGCCCTCATGTGTGGATGCTAATGGAGGCGTCGCGCCTCCTCCCCTAGCACCCCATCGTCTACCTCTGCAGCGTCCTCTAACCATGATTACCTTCATGCACACAATCAACTCAATTAGCAACAGTATAATCAAATCATGTCAACGAAAGCCGTAGTGAATCCCAAGTCATGGTTTGAACCCGCTCTGATACCATATGTAACGTCCCTTTAAATACAACTACAAGAGAAGCATAATGTGCCAATTTTTTTTGTTTTCTTCTCTTGCTTCTAGGAAAGAAGGCAATGAATTCTCAGTAAACCACACCTAGACAACGAACACACTCCCACCGATCAGGCGACCGACAACTAAGAATCTTCGCACTATCACAAAAGCAACATGGCGCAACATGATGAAATCAAGGATCGACATAAACGACTACCCATCCTGACATCACGGCCTCAACGACCAGATAACTAGAACCTCGATGGCGCGCAACCATACACAGGAATACATTACACCTGAAGCGCCATCAACGAACTTACAAGTTCCAAAAACCCATAACGGGGAGTAATACCCTAACCAAGTTATCGCTCGCCTCTATCCAATAGAGCGCGCAGTGATTCCCTCATTAGGATTCATGCCGTCCCCAAGCAATAGGCGCGATGATAACCTTGGTGCTACAACCCTATCTAGAAAAAATATTCTAGCTGAAACCAACTCGCTAGGGGTCGAATAACAGACAGGAAGACTATGCCTACGTCCCCAAGCAACAGGTAGACAAGACGCAAGTTAATCTTCGAATTAAACTGCGCGAAGGATGAGAGGAATCCTGTCTCCTACAAGACAACCTAAGGTGTAAGGATAGACCAACCCCCCCTTCCATCTCGACCTAAAGTGCAGGGCGCAAAACTGCCAAAACTAAGGGTTGGTGAGGTGTAGTTGAGCATCAACTGAACTCTCGTTCAAATGCTTGCACAAACTAAAAGACTGGCACTCGCATAATCGTGCTGTCTAACACATCCTAAAATCCCTCAGGCAAAAAGTCTAGGGGCGAAGGAGTGGACCTTAAATTATTACTATGGTCGTCAATCTATCAAAGGGTGAACTAAAATAGGCACTTGCCCCAAACAAACACTTGTCATCAATACACACTGTTCAAAAAGGGAAACTCCTAACATTTTAAAGGTGATTTACTTAACGTTCTTAACATTTCTAATTTAACCAACCGATATATTAACCAGTTTAACATAAATGATGAGGCAGTAAAAATTATTAATCGAAACAATTGGTGTCTAGATCAAGTCCTCGATAAATCCATTGGTCAACTAAGACATTCTTATAACACAAGAGGTGTCCATCCTAAGGTAAGAAATTGTTGTGCAAAGTAACTAAGAATTACCTTGGCTGTAAAACTAGGATTCCGAGTATGGGAAGAATCACTTGTTGATGTTTTTATTTATAATTTTTTTTTTTAATTATACTTTAATATAATCTTGGATCGATCTCTTATTAAAAAGGTTAATGTATAATTTCAATGCTGTAAAACCACTGAGTAATTACACCTTGGTTGTCAAGTAATACTAAATGCTAGAAGGTTGATAAGTCACCTGACATTCTAAAAGCCATACAACTAAATAGAATATGCGTTTTTAATCAATTAAGCACTGTTGCTAAATAAATAAAGAAACGATATGCGTGTTGATCGCATTCACCAGGAAATTAGAATAAATACCACCCAAAATGGGTAATCAATTTATGTACAGGCTGCTAGTTATAAATGGAAGGCGTGCAGACCATGGGCAATGCCAGGCACACAGGCACGATGTCTTAAAAGAAACAATTGTGTGCACACACACGCCCCAATGGAAAATATAATTCGCTGTGGTTAAGAACATAAAACTAAGGCCAGTAAATCGTTGTGCCTTTACTCACCACGGAAAGGAATTATACCTAAACTCTACCAAAGGGGAGGTAAATATAACTGCACAACCTTCACAAATCGTATCTGCTAGTAGCTGTGGTCACAATGCCCAAAAATGAAGACGTCATACATTCAACAATGAACACAGCCATCCTAATGGCAAATTTCATGGGAATTAATAGGCGATAAACTCAGTGTTAAAAGGGATGACTCCAGTGATAAAATTGATTTAAATTTAGTGATATAAATACTGAATATCAGTGATAAAAAAAAGAAAAAAAAAACACACCACTACCAGCTGGAAACACTGCTCTACACAATACAGTTCACAGAGGTAATAGAAATCGTTGTCTGGAAGATCGATCTCAGACAATCATGAGTATAGCGGGGAAGGTTCCACAGGGGTAAGTGATACAACCCCGATCAAATAAACCATGATCACCCCAGCCAAGGGAAACACGTGGTCTGGTTAAGAGATCACTGTCTCAAGGTAAGGGAGTTGAATCCCACAGAGAAGGGAGCACAATCAACATAATTTAAATTATAAAATTTATGGTAAGAGGCTATCCATAAAATATACAGATTTGTTGTCTTGGTATTAAACAAAATTTATGCTAAATCATCAAATCAATCACCAACATGAATCAGTGACAATCCATCAATCGCTATCCATTAATCAAGGGAATCCATCAACATCAATCACTATCAAAATCAATCACTATCTACTAAAATCAATCGCAGCAAAAACCAGTTGTTTAATAATAATACATGAAATGTTGAGATGGCATGAAATGCATAATAAATCCATGAACGCAGAGCTAGTGGAACCTTGTCCTCTTAATGGGTGATTCGTTGTTCAACCCATGGTAAAAACAATATCGCCAACCCATCATGGTTTCTCATTCCATAACTAAATCACAATGAAATCCGATCTAAACCATAGAAATCCTTACCAGCATGTGGTGTGGAAACAGGGTGAAGGGGGCAGTTATAAAGATTAAAAATCAAAGTGAAGTCGCTGTCACCACCAGTGTGCAATAACAGAGTCTTAAAATGTACGGGTTCAGTCTTGATAATGGCAATGGCATGAATCACCAAAGTAACAAGGGGCACATCGTAGACCAGAAAAGATAAAATGTTACCGTCATTCAATAATTTGCCGAGTCAAATACTCGTATCAAGGCGCAAGACAAACAATTAGCCGAGGACAAACAACATAGCTAGACGACTGATAGGTTCGTCATTCGCTTCATCATCCTCGCACAGAAAAGCAGAGTGTTGAGATCCATAGGTCTTTTAACGCTAAGACGACGATTGTAGATCAGGCTCTTGGCTGACTGCTCAGGTGAGGACTGACAAGATAAAGACAAAAGATAAACAACATCAAGGTCGCAATCAACACCACAAAGCAGTCACAACATGCAGGAACGAAGGTCATGGGAAAACAATCAACCCAACAATCAACTAGGCTATAAAAACTATTTCAATCATGAAACTAGATAATTAGTTTACCTACCAAAAACACATGCAGATCTAAATCATAAATCCTACAACATTCTATCATTCAATGAAGAAGCGTAAGGATCCAACTAAGGAACAGTAAAACCCAACCAGGATGCTGACCAAAACACTTTAGGCAATCACCAAATGGGCAGGGGCTAAACATAAAATTCTTCCATTTACAATCAACATAAAGGTCAGTCATAAGTTACTAATGCATTCTATTCTACAAAATAACGAACGTACAGTTGCCTTATTGCCCACCTCGAATGACGTTCGCGCGCTCCGTGCCGCTCTCACTCGCCGACCGTCGGGACTACACCGATACCTTTCAGCCAACGCTAGGGGTACTTTACTTCCCCCTTAGCCCCCCGAGCCGCAAAGGGGCCACACACTATCCAGATAGTACGTCTAGCTCCCAGCTCGCCTCACAAAGCCGAGCTACCACTCCTCTCCGAGCTGGGAAATCCCAACTCCCACAAGTAAATCAGTCAAGTCACAAATCCGACAGCGTAACATTACGCTAACAACCGATCCCCCACTTCCTCCTCCTTCCTCTCTTTTATAAAGTTTTAGAACTTCCAAACTTTCAATAAATCTCATTTAATTTAAGTTTTAATAAAAATCTTCTAATAATTCTCCTTCGTACAAGTGTCGTCCATCCCCCACTTTCCTTCAATAATTATTTTCTTTAAATTAATTATTGTTTCATTTCCTTCACCCACCTACAATTACTCCTAAATTTACTCCTAGGTGTCCCTAGATTCGCTTACAGGTTTTAAATACTTTCCCTCAAAAGAAGTTGCTAATTTAATTCAATTTAGAAGGTTCTTAATTGCAGATTCTTTACTAAGTTGACCTCGCTTTTTACCATGAGTTCTCATCTTTCCCTTATTATGTTTCCTCCATTCCTTAGTTTCCTAAATTTTATATTTCCTCTTTCCCCTTTTTATTAGAGCTAAAAAACGGGAGTTGCAATTTAACCCCTTTTTCCCTTTTATTATTAATTCAACATCTTTTTTAACTATCAAAATTAAAAAAATAATTAATTTCTTCTTTATATTTTATATCCACAGCTTTTAATTAATTTCTTACTCTCTTCATTTTACCCCAAAAATTTATGAAGACCAAAATTATTACTTAAAGGGTTTTTTTTATTTTAAATTTTATTATTAAGATTTTATAAAGATATCTTACCCCTAGCGAAGTTTTTTTTTTTACTTAGGACTTAGATTTTGAACTGCGGGACATTTAATTAGGGGAGTTGTTTTAAAATTTCTTAATGTGTTAAATGTCTTAGGGCCATCTAGGTTCAACCCTCCATCTTCATCAACGTGACGTGCCCTTCAGGACGCACTAGGTGCTCCAAGGGTGCCACTTGCCTCATTTGTCCTTTGCGCGACGTGCCCTTCAGGATGCACTACATGCTCCAAGGGTGCCACTCGCCTCTTGTATTTCTTTTGCGCGACCTGTCCTTCAGGACACACCACGTGCTCCAAGAGTGCCACTCGCCTCTTGACTGATTGGTAGACATCAATAACCTTGGAGTCAACACTTCACCAGGTGAACTTGTGGGAGACTAAGGGCTTCTAAGGAATAAGGCCCCCGCCTTATTACACGCCCCTTAGAATCATCACGAGCGATTGTTGCAATCTTCCCTCGCGGCATCGTGGGTCCTTTCGAACTAGGTAATCGTTAACCTATAGTTCAAGCCACGACGGGAGTGTTAGTAGGCTGTGGCAGGGCTGTTGTCCTCACCTCTCCATCAACATCTCTGGTAGTCGTGTGTGGCCCCTTTACTCCATATATGAGTCCGGTCGACAAGCTATTGTCAGCCTGCATCATCAACAATCATGTTAGAACATGTCCACATCATATCATCTAATCAAATGTACTAAAATCACAGTAAAACAATCAAACCCCAATAGCACACTCCCTGACTCGATCCAGAGTCCAAGGGTTCCGTCGATGCCTCTGCATCCTCAAGGTTCAAAACCCTGCACACTCAGTGAAACCGAGTCAATAGCACCTATCTATGTCAATGCAGAAAAACATCATGTCATCTATCATAATGCCTCATAATCAAGGACAAATATTTTAATTTCATAATAGTTCAGATCACTTGCGAGCAAGTGTCCTCAAAAAATAAATTTTCTCAATGCGCCAAAGCGGGATGTTACAAGATGTCGTTCTATTGGTTTTTTAAATCATAATTCCATATCATGTAACCAAGCCACCTTTAACATCTAATCTTGCTTTAGTATGCTTAATAATTTGTTTTTTGTCTACAATTTTTTTTTTGAACATGTTTATTTATTTTACATTCAACTATATGTTTTGCATTTTCCATTAAAAGTTTTGACACATCATTTTTGTTTTTCCAATAAAAACTTGAGGGATGCTTGAACCTATTAATAGACTAGTATGACACTCTATTCTAGCAAGCTAACCAATACCCAACAACAATATTGATAACTGGTTAAGAAAAACTCTTTACCTAATTAGATGCTTGATAATTTATTAATTACTCATGAAGAAAATTTTGAAGATATTTAGCTGTTTTGGAATCGTTCCTACACTTTTTTTTTT
>JASDQU010436044.1:34722-52534 GCA_032191745.1 Picea mariana
AACCACGTTCCACCCAACTGTAGAACAAAACAACTAAGTTCACTTTCTGTGTTCACCCCCTAGCCCGACCATGAGTCCATAAGGGAAAACTGAACGATCCTCCTTATCTATTGTCACCATCCATATATAATAATTTCCTTTGCCTCACACTAACAATGCTCATAACAACAAATAGTTTATTTTCCCCAACATACTAAGCAACGTCCTGCCTCCTCCATATGTTGGTTTTGTATGCATCTTGTGCCTAGGTCTTTCCTTCCCTCCTTGGGAAATTCACAGCTTTACAAATCCCTGATTTTTAGGGGTTGCTAGTGACCAAATTCCACATTTTCCACTTGTAAAAATGAGCCTTGAGGTAACTCAAACCTGTTCCCCACTCATGGAGTCATGGTCAACTATTTTTAACCTAGATATTCCATTTATCTTCCAGAATTTAATTCATTAAAAGTTTGTCTTACACATGTGTCAAATAAAAGAGGACAGTTGGGCAAGTCAAATGTTTTCCCAACAGTTGTCAATAATTAATTACAACAATCAAAATTCCAAATTTGGATTTTCCATAAATGGCAAATAATTTCCAAATCTGAATTTTCAAAAACCATAAATTTATTTCAAGTTCACTTAAAATTTAATATTCTAAAATTTGAGGATATCACATACTCTCCCCATTAAGTACAACACTGTCCTCACTGTTCAGTGTTCATTCCTTGCTCATAATAGGGTTGGATAAGATTTCCACAAATCTTCTTCCAATTCCCAAATGGCCTCCTCAGGGATAAAGTGCTTCCATTACACTTTTACCTGGGTGATGGCTCTGTTCCATAGTACTTTTTCCTTCTTGTCTAGAATGCGCAGAGCTTCCACTTGGAACTTGGCTTCTGGTTCCCCCTACACCATGTTGCAATCAATTATGTGAGTAGGATCATGAATTTACTTTTTTTTAATAAGGAAAAACGAAAAACATTATTAACTTGTAAGTTTGCAGGAAGTGCTAGTTGATACGCCATGGGTCCGATTCGAGTTGAAATCTCGAAGGGGCCACTAAACCTAAGCGCCAAATTTGAACAATTTCCTAGAATTAGAGAGGTCCTCCTTTCTTTGACTTTCAGAGATACATGGTCCCCAATTTGAAATTCTTGGTGTCTCATTTTTAAATCTGCGTATCTTTTATGTCGGTCTTGAGCCTCTTTTAAATTATGTTGTAGACTTTTTACCCTTTTTTCCATTTCCTGGAGCATTTCCAGTGGCATCATAAGCCTGTCAACTGGATTATCCCATCTAATCGGGGTCGTGCATTTCCTCCCATATAATGCTTCAAAGTGACTCATCTTACGTGATGTCTGATAGCCATTATTGTAAGCAAATTCAACTAAGTGTAGGTACTCCTCCCACTTAGTTGGTTTTGTTATCAGATACATTCGTAACATTTCTTCCACAATATGATTTGTTCGTTCAGTTTGTCCATACATTTGTGTATGGTAGCTTGTGCTAAAATTCAGGATAGTATCCAATTCTACAAACAATTCCTTCCAAAACATTGACGTAAATTTGACATCTCTATCAAAGATCACCATCTTAGGAATTCCATGCAATCTAAATATTTCTTTCATAAAAATTTCAGCGATATTAATTGCTTTATAAGTATATTTCACAGGTATAAAATGTGAAGATCTGCTAAGTTTATCAATTACTACCATAATCAAGTCATTTTCTTTTGAGTCTTAGGAAAACTTGTGATGAAGTCCAACGAGATAATCTCCCACTTCCATTCTAGTATAGGTAGAGGTTGTAGCAGACCGACTAGATGTTGATGTTCAGCGTTTACCTGTTGGCAATCTAAGCATTTAGATAAATATTCAGTTGTTTCACTCTTCATGTTAGGCCAATAAAATAATTTTCTTAAGGATGTTATCATTTTCTGGTATCCTAGATGACTATAATACGACTTTTTGTGCAATTCGTCAACAATTGTTGATTTTAAATCAACAGAATTAGGTACGTACAACCTAATTTTGAACCTTAGCAGTCCATTTTTATCTAAACTCATATCTGTTTTGTTTAGTTTTTCTGCATTTTCTTGTAATTTTCTTGTTGTTTTGATGTACTTTTCGTGATTACAGCTTACAAATTTAATTTCTATAAAATTTTGTGTTTTGCAAATTGATCCTTTTGCATAAGAACACTTAAATAAAACTTGCAAATATTTTCAAGAATACAAGCCTTTATCATGTTCAAATCAATGAAAATGAAATGTTGGTTATTCTGCATGTAGTGGATCTCTTGATCTTTTATCTCCTGGGGAAACGATTCCAAATTAAGACAGATCATCAAAGCCTCAAGTATTTTATGGAGAAATGGCCTTCCTCCCAGAGCAACAAAAATGGGTAACTAAGCTCTTTGGTTATGATTATGTGCTCATTTAAAAGAAAGGAAAAGAAAATGTGGTTTCCGATGCTCTTTCTCGAAAATATGAAGATGAAGGGTCTGTTTTTTCCCTCTCCTTCATTGTACCAGATTGGCTCCAAGATGTGTGCCAAGAATGGCTACATGATCCTAAAATATTGCATATGATCCAACAATTGAAGGCCAACTCTCTAGTTTCCCTAGGGTACTCCTGGCAAAACGATGAACTTCGCTACAAAGTTCGTTTGTATTTAGGTAAAAAGCCACAACTTAGATCCACGGTTATTTCTGAGCTTCGTGCTACTCCCACATCTGGGAATTTAGGGTTTATCAAAACCTATGACCGGGTCAAACGTTCTTATTTCTAGGATGGTATGAAAAAGCATGTTCGCACTTTTATAGAAAAATGTGATTTTTGTCAACGCAACAAAGGAAAAACCATCAAACCTCCTAGCACACACCAACCACTTCTGATTCCACCCACTATTTGGAGGGACATCTCTATGGATTTTATTGTGGGATTACCTAAATCAAGAAATAATTCTGTCATCATGGTGGTTGTGGATTGTCTTTCCAAGTATGCTCATTTATGTTCTCTTCAACACCCATTTACAACATCAATTGTGGCTCAACTTTTTATGGATCATATCTTCAAGCTTCATGGCATGCCTCATTCTATTGTTTTTGATCGAGATCCAACTTTCACCAGCAATTTTTGGAAAGAACTATTCAAACTCCAGGGCACCCAATTGCATCTCATCACCACCTATCACCCCCATATTGATGGTCAAACTGAAGTCGTCAATAAGTGTTTGGAGACTTATTTGAGGTGTTTTGTCTTTGAAAGGAAAAATCAATGGTCTCAATGGTTACCATTAGTTGAATGGTGGTACAACACTTCTTACCATAAAACTACTCTCATGACTCCTTTTGAAGCAGTATATGGACAAAATCCACCTTCAGTTCTCTCCTACATGCCAGGTGTATCGAAGGTCAAAGCGGTTGACCAAACACTTACAATTCGTGAGGCTATTCTCCATACCCTCAAAGAGAATTTGGTCATGGCTTAGAATTGCATGAAGCAACAAGCCGATCAAGGTCTCTCAGAACAATAATTTGTTGAAGGAGACCTTGTATTTCTTAAGCTACAACCTTATAAGAAAACTTCACTCAAGGATGAACACTCTTAGAAACTGGCACCCAAATTTTATGGTCCTTATACAGTTCTCAAGCGCATTGGGAAGGTGGCCTATCAATTAGCTTTACCCAATAATGTCTCTTGCTTAAAGAAGGTGATTGGAACTATGTGACAAACTCAAACCAACCTTCTCGAGTTGGATGAAGAAGGATCCATCTAGTTGCAGCCACAAGCAGTTTTGGACCAGCGGGAGCGTTGTCTTCGTCAGCGTACCATCAAGGAAGTGTTAGTTCGGTGAAAAGATACAACTCCAACAGATGCCACCTGGGAGCCACAACCATTATGTAGTATTTTCCTCATCTCAAGCCTTGAGGACAAGGTTGATTCTAAGGGGGAGGGAATGTTAGAGGCCTAACCTACCTAACCCCTCGAGTGGGTAGAATAATATATTTCCATGTAATAAAGGTCAATATTAATAAGGCCTAGCAATAAGGAGGAATAAGTCAAATGTAAGAAGACCTAACAGAAGCTTCTGGTTCTAGAAGGATCTTCCTCTAGATTGTTCTTTTGATAGAAAGATTTAGTATAAATAGGAATAGAGGGTATGAGAAGTTTTGTCTTGGATATTATTGTAAGAGAGCTCTCCTTTGCTGGAGGTTTCCCCCTCGAAGAGGCAAGTAAACATTGCTCTCATTAATCAAAGTGTTCTTTCTGGTGTTATCCTGGTATTATTTTGGTATTATTGTGACATTGTTCTGGTTATATCATTGTTTACATTCCATTTCTAGATAATTATTTTTGTTCTGCATATTATTTTATAAATGGAATATTAGATATGGATTGATTAAAAATAATTAAACAAAATGACCATCAATAATAAATACTCATTTCCCAGGATTGATGATCTTTTTTATCAGCTAAGAGGGACCACAATATTCTCTAAGATGGACCTGAGGTTTTGGTACCATTAGGTCAAAATAAAGGATGATGAAATCCATAATACTACCTTTAGAACAAGGTATGGACAATATGAGCTTGTGGTGGTTCTTTTTTGGATTACCAATGCGTCATCCATGTTTATGTTCTTAATGAATACTATCGTTAGTAAATACTTGGACAAGTTTGTGTTGGTTTTTATTGTTGACATCCTCATGCACTCAAAGACCAAGGAGGAACATGAGGAACAACTTAGTTTGGTAGTACAGGTGTTGAGAGAACACCAATTGTATCCTAAGTACAACAAATTATATTTCTTCCATAGACAGATCCATTACTTAGGTCATGAAATATCAGAGGAAGGAGTTACGATAGATCTCGAGAAGGTCAAGTCAATCATGGATTGGTATGAGCCTTGAAATGTAACTGAAGTGAGATAATTATGGGATTGGTTGGATATTACAAGAGGTTTATTTAAGTATTCTCAAGGATTAGGAATCCAGTCACTTCTCCACAAAGAAAAGGAGTAAAATTCACATGGTCAGAAGACTGGGAAGGAAGTTTCTAGTAGCTAAAACATCTTCTAGAAAATGTAGTTATCTTGAATATCATAGACCCAAATAAATATTTCTTGGTATAGATTGACTTGTAAGCAAGGGATTAGTAGAGTTCTCATGCAAGGAGAGCATGGGAAACATTATGTTACTCATGACTTGGCTCTCACAGCCATTGTGCATGCCTTGAATATGTGGATTCATTATTTTCTTGCAAGAAATTTTGTATTAATGATAAACCATACATAGCTTAAGTACGTATTCGATCAACCACGTTTAAATTCCATACAAGCCATGTTAATGGATCTCATTAGTGAGTTTTATTTTGAAATTAAATGCATTAAAGGAAACGATAATCGAGTGGAATATGCACTTAGTCAGAGCATGAAAAAAATACTCTTAGTAGTAGTTAGTGTATGTGAGTCATTTGATCTAAAGCGCAAGATCATAAATATCCTATAAAATGATGAGCATTTCAAGATAATAAAATAAATATTAGAGAAAGATCCAAGAGGGTCGAAGTTTGAAGGATATCAAATAACTAAAGATGGGTTGTTGATGTAAAATACAGGTTGTACATACCCAATTTAGTTGATTTAAGGAAGCTCATAATGAAAGAGTTCCACAAGATCCCTTACATAGGTCACCTAGGATATCAGAAAATGATAACAATGGTAATAAAGTTGTATTATTGGCCTAGAGTGAAGAATGAGATTGTAGAGTACATTTTCGAATTCCTAGGATGCTAGTAGGTGAAGGTAGAATATAGGCATCCATTAGGGCTATTGCAACCCTTACAAATTGCAGAATGGAGGTGGGAAGTCATATCTATGGACTTCCTCATTGGACTAGCATGGATAGCCGAGAAACATGATGAAATCATGGTGGTGTTAGATCATTTGAGCAAGGCATCTCACTTTATTCCAATTAAATCCACTTAGAAAGAAATGAATATTGAAAATATTTCCTGAAGGAAATTTTAAGATTGCATGGCATGCCCAGGACAATCATTTCATATAGAAACACCAAGTTTACATCAAATTTATGGAAAAAAAAAATTAGGCTTTGGGACATAGTTAGCTTTCAACACTACTCATCATCCTAAAAAATATGGGAAAACCGAGAGGGTAAATAGAGTGTTGGAAGACTTGTTGAGAATGTATGTTATGCACTAGCGCAAGAAGTGGGAAGAATACTTAACCTTGGTAGATTTTTCTTATAACAATGGCTATCACAAGTCATTGAAAATGAGTCCCTTTGAGGCCTTATATGGTAGGAAATGAAATATCCTAATTCTCAATCAGCTAGGATAATCTAGTAGACATGAAAACACTTGGACCAAACATGTTGAAGGAAATGGAATAGGAAGTGGCTAAGATCAAATAGAATTTGAAGGTGGATCGGGATAGACAGAAGCAATATACTAATAGGAACTGAAATCATAAGGAGTTCAAAGTGGGAGACTATGTTTATCTCAAATTTAATCCTAAGAGAAGATCTCTAATAATCATAAGTTGTGCTAAGTTGTCACCCTACTATTGTGGACCATTAGAAGTCCTCAAGAGAGTGGGAATAGTGGCATGCATGCTTGCCTTAACTCCAACTATTAAAGCACACAATGTTTTCCATGTATCATTGCTTAAAAAGTATATTCATGACTATAATCATATTATTGATTCGGTTGTGATCTAGGTAAAACTAGAAGGAGAATCAAACCATAGTTATGTAGACCCCCGTTCTCTCCTAAGGGTTGTGTGACCTCCCAGTCTAGGATCGATCAAGATACTGAGTCTGATTGACTCGCTGGGTCTCTGCTAGACCCCAAACCCACTTACACATGTTCTTTCTCTAAATGCATAGGTCATCTGAGACCCGCGACTTCTCTCCCAAGAGTTGTTCAAACCTCAAAGCCAAACGGGCACTAGCTCCTCTCTGCTAAGCCCTTTCTCCCTTGTGATCACTGGCGGTGACCATGCACTCGAGTGAAAGGTGCATCGCAATTTCACGTTTTGTGTCCCTGGGAGTGTTGCTACCTCCATTCACCCGATAGCCAAAATCGTGATGACCCTTGACCTATGGTCCAGCTCTTTCGTTGATCGACGGCTACGATCAAATTGACATTTCACGTTTCGTGACTTCAGAGTTCCCTTGCCACCGTTCTCCCGATAGCCGAAATCACGATGGCACTGGATCAATGGTCTAGGTTTCTCCTTCGATCCGATAATCGCGATGACTTCGAGACTTTGCGTTTCGCGAAGTCAAAAGAATTGTCACCTCCGATCCTCCGATCCTCGAAATGTCAATATTTCACCCTGGACAATCAATGGTCTAGATCTCTCCTGGATCCAATGACTTAGATCAAGTCGACGGAATCAGGCTTCGCAAATTCTTAGCATTCTTCCCTTTGACTCCTTCAAAGTGTGAGTCATCGAAACACTGGTCATTCTCCACGCATCCCTCTTGATGGACGTTTATGATTCTCTAGCGTTCAGATCAAACGAGTGAGATCTTTTACCCCTTGTGCTTATGCTATCTTCAGAGTTAGAAGATCTTCTGGGTGTTCAAAGTTTTCAAAACCTTGCTTCTTCGACAAGTCTGATTCTTGGATCATTTTACACTTATGAAATGTTTTATTCCTCATGATATTGGTCCTTTGAAGACTTCGAATTCCCGTGCACACCTTACGTTTCAAGGATTCGATAACTCAGATTCCAAAGGATTTCTCGAAGAGGAATTCCTCTTGCCTTCCTGGCATTCTTCTTTTCTCACTCTTCGACACTTAGATAGATCTCACATCTGTGCACTCCTTGCACCAGATATTCACGCAAGGTTAGGGTTCTTGCGGATGACTGTACATGCCTTGCACCAGTTTCTTTGCACTTCTTGCAAAGGGAAAGTTCTATATTATCTCTTTTGAGCTTTAGAGCTGAAACAGATTCCGTCAATGCACTCCTTGCATTTTGTGTGCACACTTGCACTACTTTGATAGAAGAGAAACAATTGAAACTTATCCTAGCATTTACGGTTCCATTTACTCAAAATGAGATTCATTCATTCGTGAAAACAAACTACAGAGAATTGCAAACAATGTTCACACCATGCATTGGATCAATTTTTTCCTGTTCTATTACAAAGTGAAAAATGGTTACAACTACAAATGAACAACAAAAACTACTGAAATCTTCTCCTAACTTCTATTCTAGCCAACTACCGACTAAAACAACTCTCTCATTCAGGCGTACAAAATCTCTATTTATCATCGAGGGCTCTTAGGGTTTTCCCCTGGCTATTTGTCTACTCTAAAACTTAACCCAATGACTATCAAGTCCCGTCGCATCCCAGAGTCGTAGTGTAGTCTCCCATTTCACTCATAATTGTCCAAGTGTGCCTCCAAATTTTCTCGGCCTGATTTCAAGCATGCCCCACACATTAATTTCAGCATTGAGTTAATGTGGACTTCAAAATATCGATTGTGACTGCCAGTGTTGAGCTCCCATACAGATTCCTTGATGTTGATAAGTCTTGCTCCACGTGATTACCAACAATGCTCTTGCATCATACTCCCCTTGACAAAAATTCATGGACTTTTGCCCATGAGCTGCTACATTGACCTTCCATGCTTTTGTATAGCAACTTCATTTTCCCAACTAGCATATTCTATTGGGTGTCCCTTCCACTTGACTAGATATTCAAAATAGATTTTCCTCCTAGTCATTTTACTGATCCTCTGATCCACGATCTTCTCCATTTGTGGCTTCTCTGCTACATGCATTTTTTCTCCCACTGGATCTTCTCTTGATATTCCGACCCCTCTGTGTCATCTTTCCTGTAAGGATACATGCCTGAAACATTGAATATGGGCGATATGCACACACCATCCAATAGCTCAATCTCGTAGGCGTTTGCATCAAACTTCCTCAAGATCTTACATGGTCCTATCTTTTTCATATTTAACTTATTATATGTTCCCCTAGGGAACCTCCCTTTTCTGAGATGTGCCATAACCTAATCTCCTACTTCAAATTAAATTTCTCTGCGATGTTGATCAACTTTGCATTTGTACCACTGGTTAGAACTCTACAACTGTCCTCTAATCTGGCTATGGAGCTTCTCCATGTCTGCAGCAAAATACTTTGCTCCAGAGCTCCTGATCTCACTTTGTTCCAAGTCTCTCAACTCAGATACTCCCCTGGGTTGCATTCCATACAATATTTGAAATTGTCTCTTTCCAGTGTTCCTGTTTGGTGAGTCATTGTATGCAAATTCTTCTTGTGGTAGAATCTGATCCCACTAATTATGGTGTTCATTGACAAGACTCCTCAACAATTTTCCCAAACTTCTATTTACCACCTAAGTTTGCCCATATTTCTGAGGGTGATAAGTTGAGATGAAGGACAAATATGTCCCTAACTTCTTCCACAGCGTTCTCCAAAAGTGACCAACAAATTTTGTCTTTGTTTGAGACAATGCTTCTGGGTAGGCCGTGAAGTCTTACAACTTCCTTAAAAAACAGATTTGCAACATGTGTTGCATCACTGGTCTTCTGGCATGGGATAAAATGTGCCACCTTTGAAAATCTATCCACCACTACAAATATGGAATCAAATCCTCTTTGTGTTCTTGGCAGTCCCAACACAAAATCCATGCTTATTGCATGCCAAGGCCTCTCTAGTATTGGCAATGGTTGATACAATCCACTGTTCTGTCTTTTTCCTTTTGTGTGTTGGAAGATTCTACATCTATTCGCAAACTTTATCACTTATTTTCGCATACCTGGCTAATAGTATGAACTGCTCAACTGTGCAAACATTTTATCATGGCCAAAATGTCCAGCCAGTCCTCCACTATGGTTTTCCTTCAAAAGATTATCCCTCATTGAGCATTTTGGTATGCACAACTGATTTCCCTTGAACATCAATCCCTATTGAATCATGTACTTTGTCCACTGTCTTTTGTCTCTTAGCACAGGGTTCACACATGCTTTGTATGCTTCCTTGAAATCTGTATCATCACAATACATGTCCTTTAGGTGTTCAAAACCCAAGGTCTTCACCTGAA
Organism: Picea mariana; assembly: GCA_032191745.1. Taxonomy (NCBI): domain Eukaryota; kingdom Viridiplantae; phylum Streptophyta; class Pinopsida; order Pinales; family Pinaceae; genus Picea; species Picea mariana. The sequence continues at coordinate 44,812 of JASDQU010436044.1, forward strand.
ATTCCTGCAGAATCAAACATCTCTTGCTTAATGCATCATCAACTTTGTTAGCATTCCCAACAATATGTTTTATGAAAAAAGTAAAATTCTGCATAAACTCAACCCATTTTTCATGCTCTGATTCAATTTTTCCTGCCTGGTTATGAATTGTAAAGCCTGATTATCGTTGTACAAGACAAATTCTTGTGGGACAAGATAATGCATCCACTTCTTCAAGGCTTGAATTATGGCATAAAACTCCTTATCATACGTGGAGTATTTTCTCTTGGTCTCATTCATATTCTCACTGAAATAGGCAATAGGTCTATTATCCTGACTCAAAACTACTCCTATTGCAACTCTACTTGCATCTCACCTGAATTTTTTTTTCAAAATTCAGCAAAAACAGAATTGGTCGTTCTGTTATTTTCTCCTTCAGTATATTGAAACTCTTCTCGGCTTCCTCTGCCCATTTGAAAGACTTGTGCTTCTTCTTCAATGCATTCATCATTGGCACACAAATTCCACTGAATTCTCTGATTCACTTCCTATAGAAGCTCGCTAATCCATGGAATCTTCTTACTTCAAACATGCTCCTTGGTGGCGGCCATTCTTTGATTGCTTTCACCTTCTCAAGATCCATCTTCATCTCATTCGAATAGATCACAAAACCCAAGTAGATGAGTTATGTCGTCATAAAAGAGGACTTCTTCAGATTTGTCAACAGCTTCTGTTGTTGTAGCCTCCTCCTCACAAATGTTAGGTGCCTCAAATTCTCCTCTTTAGTCCTGCTAAAGATCAGTATATCATCTAGATATACAACCAAAAACTTGCCAATGAAATCTTTCAGCATTTCATTCATCGGCCTCATAAAAGTACTCGGGACATTTGTTAAGCCAAATGGCATAACAAGCCACTCATACAAACCTTCATTTGTCTTAAAGGCTATTTTCCACTCATCACCTTCTCTCATTCTAATCTGGTGATATCCACTTTTAAATCTATCTTAGAAAATAAATTTGCTCCACTTAAACAATCCATTAAATCATCCATTCATGTTAAACGAAATTTATAACTCATGGTGATCTTGTTAATGGCTCCTGAGTCTGTACACATTCTCCATCCTCCATCATTCTTTGGACTCAATACAGTTGGTACTACACATGGACTCAAGATTTTTCTTACCAAACCCTTGTCTAACAATTCCTGGACCTGGTTTTTCACTTCCTCGTTCTCTCGAGGTGTCAATCTGTATGCCGCTTTATTTGGAAGACTTTCTCCTGGTATCAAGTCAATATGATGGATGATACTTCTGATGGGTGGCAATGATTTAGGCAGCTCATCCACCACTATGTCAGCAAAATTATCCAACAATTCCTGAACTTCTTCATGCAAATCATTCATTGAAGTACTTGTAAGAATAACTCTGGGTTTCCTCACCACAACAAACTATATCTCTTGTTCTTCCTTGACTTCTTTTAGGAGTTCCTTCCCACTCATGAGAAGTATGCTTGTGTTGGCCTCCTCTTTCACTCTCTTCTCCTCTATTGGCAACAACATGTGTGTCCTACCATTCTTCTCTATTGTGTATGTATTTTTCCTCCCATTATGAATTATATTCCTGTCAAACTACCATTGTCTTCCCAATAGAATATGACATACATCCATGGGAATTACATCACACAAAATTTCATCTCTATATCCTCCTATCTTAAATTCAACCAAGCATTGTTTAGTAACCATTACCTGGTGTCCTTTATGGAACCATGATACTTTGTATCTCTTTGAATGTACAGTTGTATCCAGCTCCAATTTCTCCACCATCTCTATGGGTACTAAGTTGTCAATGCTCCCACTTTCAATTATCACCTTGCATACTCTGTCTTTATTCTTGCAAGTTGTTCTGAAGAGACTATTCCTCTGCACTAGCCTTTCAATTTATACCTCTGGTTTTAAGAGAACTTTCCTCAACATCATGGATCTCCCATCCTCTGCTCCTTTTGCTTTAACATCTATCCTCTGTGCTTTTAAAATGTGAGCTTCGCCTCCTCCTTCTTTATTTTTCTTGGGACATTCCCAAGACATGTGTCCTGTCTTTCCACAAGCATAACATCTTATGTCTCCTCCTCCTCTTCTTCCTCTTCCTCTGGAAGAATTTATTCCACCACCCTATCTTTCTCGGGAACTTCCTCCTCTTTCTGAGTGACTGTGTGATTTTTGAGTATCGTCCTTAGAATTATGTGCTTTTTCATGGGTAAACCCCTTACTTTTGCTTGGGACCGAGCTTTTAGCTCTCCCTCCCTAGCTTTGTTTTCTGGCCAACTTCTCCTCTGCCTTCAGCGCAAACTGATAAGCATCCTCCACTGTCCTTATTGACATCATGTTGAGCTCATCCTGGATTTCATATCTCAGGCCATTTATATATCTAGCTACTTTTTCTTCATCTTTCTCTCTTTGTCCATTTCTGATGTTTAGTCTATAGAACTCCTCTATGTACTCCTTAACTATCATCCCTTTTTTTCTCAGGTTCTGCATCTTCCTTAACAGATTGATATGATAATCCTTGGACATGAACTTAGACTTCATCTTGGCTACCATTATGTCCCAACTCTTTATCTTCTACTTTCCCATGCTTCTCCTTTCAGCTTGCAATTCATCCCACCACAATGTTGCATGTCCTTTCAGTCTAGTGACAACATGTCTCACCCTTCTTTCCTCATCGATGTCTTCATAGTTGAAATATTTTTCCATGGATATTATCCAATCCAATATCTCTTCGCCATCTAAATTTCCTTCATACATTGGGACCTCCATCTTAGCTCTGCCTCCCAATCTGGAAACTGCTCTTAGTAAGCTCTCTTCGGCAACATCCTCTCCTGCAGCTTCTCTGACAGCATTCTCACCCACTGCTTCTTCGCTCTCTGCATCATTGACATCTCCAGCATCAGGTGATCGTCTCTACGTTGCCTCCATCATCTCTAATCTTTCACAGAGTTCTCACATCTCCCTTTCCACAGCTCGATTGGCCAATGGTGGTTCCACTTGTCTCCCTGGTGGCATTGTGTGGATTGTCTATCACACACAGAGTACAACTTCGAGTGATTTATCTCCTTTGCCTTTTGTCTACAAGAAAAACTTCGGCTCGGATACCACTTGATGCAGACCCCCCTTCTCTCCAAAGGGCTAGACGACCTCCCGGTCTAGGATTGATAAAGATACTATGTCTAATTGACTCTTTGGGTCTCTACTAGACCCCAAACCCACTTACATAGGTTCTTTCTCCAAATGCACAGGTCATCTGAGACCCACGTCTTCTCTCCCAAGCGTTGGCCGAACCTCAATGCCAAATGGGCGCTAGCTCCTCTCTACTAAGTCCTTTCTCCCTTGTGACCATTGGCGATGACCACACACTCGAGTGAAAGGCGCGTGGTGATTTTGTGTTTCTCTTCCCTGGGAGTGTTGCTACCTCTGTTCACTCAATATCTGAAATCGCAATGACCCTTGACCTACGGTCCAACTATTTTCTTGATCGATGACTGCGATCAAATCGATGTTTCATGTTTCATGACTTCAGAGTTCCCTTGCCTCCGTTCTCTCGATAGCCGAAATCATGATGGCACTGGATCAACTGTCCAGGTTTCTCCTTCGATCCAATGGTCGCAATGACTTTGGGACTTAGAAGACCTTCTGGGTGTTCAAAGGTCTCGAACCCTTGCTCCTTCGATGAGTCAGATTCTTGGATCCTTTAGCACTTATGCAAAGTTTTATTCCTCCTGAGCTTGGTCCTCTGAAGACTTCAACTTCCCTCGCACACCTTGCATTTCATGGATTCGATAACTCATATTCCGAAGGATTTCTCAAAGAGGAATTCCTCTTGCCTTCCTGGCGTTCTCCTTTCCTGACTCTTCAACGCTTAGTCGGATCTTGGATCTGTGCACTCCTTGCACCAGATCTTCACGCAAGGTTAGGGTTCTTGTGGATGACTGTGCATGCCTTGCACTAGTCTCTTTGCACTTCTTTCAAAGGGAAACTTTCGTATTATCTCTTCCGAGCTTCGGAACCGAAAAAAATTCCGTCAACGCACTCCTTGTGTTTTGTGTTCACACTTGCACTACTTTGATAGAAGAGAAACAATTGAAACTTATCCTAGCATTCACAGTTCCATTTAATCAAAATGAGATTCATCCATTCATGAAAACACAATACAAATAATTGCAAACAATGTTCACACGATGCATTGGATCAATTTTCCTCTGTTCTATTCCAAAGTGAAAAATGGTTACAACTGTAAATGACTAACACAAACTACTGAAATATTCTCCTAACTTCTATTCCAGCCAACTACCAACTAAAACAACTCTGTCATTCGGGCGTACAAAACCTCTATTTATCACCGAGGGCTCTTAGGGTTTTCCCCGAGCTACTTGTCTACTCTAAAACTTAAGACAATGACTATCTAGACCCGTTGCATCCCAAAGCCGTAGTGGTGTCTCCCATTTCGCTCATAATCATCCAAGCATGCCTCCAAAGTTTTCTGGCTTGATTTCAAGTGTGTCCCACAAATTAATTATGGCGCTCAGTTAAGGTGGAATTCAAAATATCTTATGTGACTGCCAGCAATGAGCTCCCGTACAGATTCCTTGACGTTGATAAGTCTTGCTCCACATGATTACTAACGATGCTCCTACATTAGAGAGACTCAACACATCCAATATAGGAAATAAACATTTCTATAGAACCGAGCCATCACACATGTCAAGGTGCAGTAGAGGAACTTTCGGAAAATGAGGCTACATGGGAACTAGAGGATGAAATGAAGAAGGAATGACCATTTTTGTTTATTGTATATGTAATGTACCTCAAATTCATCATAAAAAAACATAAATCTATGGAACATAAATCTCCAATTCATATAATAGACTCGTAGTTAGGGGAAGGTGACAGTTATCTCCATTGTTAAACTCTTGATAAGTTTCTTATATTATGATTATCAACTTTGACAGTGCTATCCAGTCTAACACACAAGAACAAAGTTACGAAGTGAATAAAATTCCATCACTCTAACATTTCCTTCAGCCCTAAAGTTATTCTAACATTCGTAGATATATCTACATATTATATTAGTCTTAGTCTATATAAATCTTAGGATTTACGATCTTAAAATTCTTCCCCAAGCAAAATGCCTATATACTTATGCACAAGGGTAAATATCCAATGGTCTTTCGTAAACGAAGCTCGTATAATAGGAACAATACAATGGGGGTAGGAGTACACACCTTCGTGGAAAGTGGTTGGTTTAACATAAAATATTGGCATTATTCTCTATATGACCAAAGTCTTCGAACGAAGTCCCTGCCACTCACCATTTACATAATGGTTTTGAAATAATAAAACTCCATCCTAACAACTCGTCTAACCTTACCTAAGTTTCCCGATATCTCAACGGAACAATGGATCTTCGAATGATAAGCTAACTAGACTTACCGCAGTTATAGTTAATGGTTTTAAAAATTGGTTATGTCACGAAGGAACCCTCTTTACTTCGTACTCCTTTAAAGTGAAGAGAAAGTTTCTTGTCAGGCGTGCGTTAAGACTCTGAACCAACCATTAATGGAGGCAAACCGAGTGCAAAAAACAATGGTTTTCACTTCGTCCAATAGGTTCATGCCAACTATGCCCCATCACATGGCCAAACCTTCCATCGTACTAGCAACCTTTACTCTGCATAGTAAGGAATCTCTTAGGGTTAGTTGGCACTCATTCGACATTTGCACAGTTTTTCCAAAACACTTCTGTGTTTTTCCTTTGCAAGGGGAGATCGATCGCTCAGAGGCTTCACCAGGTGGAAAAAAGGCATCCCTACCCATCTGCCCTAGTAAGTTTCACGATGCTCCTGTAACTTTACAAGTTGAAAGAGTACTCGGCTTTCATTACAATGGAAGAAATTTTATACTAGAGCTCTGGTTATGATTTTCTTTTGAAAAAAATTAGTTTTTGTGGTTAGTTATTCATCTTGTCACCCTGTTTACACTTGTTACTGGGGGATTTCCTTCATTGATAATTGATTCCAAGCCTTTTTGGAACCCTTTCGATACCCCTCTATTATTCCAATACCTACATTCTCGCACATTCAATTTAGTGGGGCTACGGGATTGTGATTACTTTGATGGTTTTGCAGTATCCCTCTATTCTTCTTATAAATTTACCTTCCCTAATGCTACTATTAACTAGTTTTTAAACTCTTCTGTGACCATGCGGAAGTACTAACTTTCCGAAGGAAGTGCAATAGGGTAGAACCCATGTTGAGGGACAGGTCTTCAAGCGTTTTCCTTCGGTGGATCTTGATAGGCCACCCACAATACCTTAAGACTGAATGTTTAAAGAGATTTCTATAATTTTCATTTAGTATGAAATGTAAAATGGTTACCCTATGTCCCGAATGCGTCATTAAGGCATACTTTGTAACATGCAATATATAAATCTAAGGCAACTCCTGCTTTAAGGTATCCTATTCTGTTATTATCGTTTTGAGAGTGGAAACCACCATTCAAGAAAAGGTATTTGGCATAAGTATTAACTCTATGCAAAATCTATGTAAAGTAATGGAAGACATTTTTTTGGTACTTCTTGGTCATTTTAGAAGATTCTCTTTGATTTCCTTCAGGCATATGTATTCAAAGAATTGATTAACGTGACCTAATGATGGGATCCTTGGTCTTTGTGAGGGTACCCATCAGGTCGACCTCGGCCCACTTCTCCCTTCCAGTCTGAGGATGACTTCATCGACTACATGGAAGCAATGCGACCAGCACTGTGACCCAAGTTGAGTATATCCCAAAATGTATCTATTTGTTTCTTTTAGTCAATTCAATCCGAAATTTTAAAAAAATGTATTTCATATACAAAAATCTTATTATTTCTAGATCATTATTATGGGCATACCCACGTACAAAAGGTACTCGGGTTCCTTTACAACGTTCTCGTATCTTATTGTTCCATATTTAAACAGTGGAACCCTAGTTTCCAATCTAGATTTTGTGTTGGATATAAAGTTTTCGTTCCAATTACTGTTATTTCAATAAATGAAAAAGTTGTAATGTTACTCTCTATTGGGAAACATAGCACAGGCTTTGTGTAAATTTATGGTGCACACTTTCATTTTTGGATCTTGATATGTATTGTATAATGAGTTTTAACTAATATCCGAGTTGTGGGACTCTTCTCCTGCATTCTTGAAATGAAATGTACTGATTAAAAGTGATTGAATTTCCATATTTATCGATATGTTGGTTAGCTATTAAACCTAGATTGTTTTAAAGCAAAAGAGCATTTCCCCTTATATGTTTTCATTTTTAAATTGCTCAGGTACTATTATGCTTCTAAAAGAGATTCATTGTGCCAATAGAATTATTGGTTTTTCTTTATTTTACTGTTGTTTGATTTGTACAGAGATTGGATCGAATTGTTGCTATTAATAAGACTAGAAACATTTCAAGTTTATAATAATGCATAATACAAATATAAAGGCGAAAGGGTTCTAGAATCTATGTTTCGAAATTTGTCTTTTTTCACGCATTTAGTATATCGTTTACACAGTTGGATCTATATATCTATTGGAAACATTTTATATCTTAACTATATAGTATATGAACATGAATACATATATTACTATTCCTGTTGTAGGTAATAAATTCAAGTTTTCATGTAACATATGTACAGATTACCAACTATATATATATATATA